>CM055270.1:97598169-97833351 GCA_029237695.1 Conchocele bisecta
GTAAAAGTTTGCAGAATTAGTATTTACTGGAATCTATTACATTAGCACAGCCAAAATGGCTGTGATAATGTAATAAATTCAGTATAATAAAACATGAACATACCAAGATTAACGCAGGCGGTGTTGTGCACACGCCTATAACAGACGGCTGTGTCGGAGATTGATTCCACTGTAGTGTATCGCAGTCACTCACAAATCAGAACTACTGCCACGGATGTCTCATTGGTTGAACTGCACCACGTGTCCTTACCAAAAAGTTGTCATTGCACTAACGTAACGTAGGCAGCGTTCTATTCAGTGAAAATCAGAGTAGCGGTCCCGTGATATTTGATGTGAAATTGATCAGGTTTGGCTCGAAGCTGTAGCAATTCGCAGGCTAAATTAGATATGCATACTATATTAACCCTAGTTAAGAAATAGCATGCTATTCCCTAGTTGCGAAGGTAACTCTTGCAAAATACTCCCGTACCGTCCGTAGCTAGACTTACGATTCCACTCATAGGATTCCTCTGCAGAATAGCGAATCAGATCTGATTCGCACTTTAGCAGTTACTTGTTAAAGATAGTCTATCTTTTTTTAACTGAAATGCGTGTTAATGTTATGAAAATAACATATTTAAGTACATGTAATTAGGACATACATTTACATATGTAGATGACCTGATAAAGTAAATTTAAGCTAAGTCAGTGGCAGCCAAATTCAACAATTAAAAGTTATAATGGGGTTCATTTTATGTAAAGGCAAAAACATAATTTTCTAAACCTTCTACAATGGTAAAAATTGTTTCAGAATTATTAGTTTGTATTACTTTTACAATACTAATATTTTTTTCTGATAGAAAATATCTCAAGAATGTCACAATTAACTGCTAAAGTGCGAACCAGATCTGATTCGATATTCTGCATAGGAATCCTATGTGTGTAATCTTCACTCTACCTATATACGGTATGGGAGTAATTGCAAGTTACCGTTCGCAACTAGGTATTCCCTGATGTTTGAGAAAGTATTATTCGTAAAAATACATGCCCACGAGCCAGACTATAGTATAGGGAGGCATATTTATATCGTCCATTCGTTAGATGTGACATTTTTCGGGTAAAATAAACAGTCATTAACCATTTGCCGCCGATATAATTGGCATTTTATACTTCGTATATCAAAAATGAAATTCCACAGTGATATCAGGGGCGATAACCGTGTTTCCTTAAAATGTTAACTGACATTAATATTTATTCTCAGTATTTATTGTTTGATATGCAATGATCATACTTTATAATCTGTCGAAAATATCATTTATTCAGGTGACGAATTTAACTAGAATAAATAATTAAAACATAGCATGCCTCATTTGCATATGAAACTAGCCTGATACCACCGCGCGTCACTATCACTAAATGATTAGATCTGTATAGAGGGCACTCGTATTTTTTAGAACTGATGAAATAGAGACACAATTATTCAACTACATGTATTTAATTCCTATAAATAACATTTTGTGCCTTCTGAGTGGGCCATAGACAGGCGGTATTACAAGTATATATGTCTGTGTTCACAGAACAGATCATTTTCAATTCATGGATATACATTTATTGAGCATAGGCTGCATGCCTATGCTCAATAAATTTAAATCCAATACTTGTTTATAAGAAAACATTGTTCATGTGACATTTTGTGAAAAGGCATGCTGGATTTCGTGTCCTCTCCGTATCTCCTCTAAACGCCTTGAAATGTATTCTTAAAACTTGGGTAAAATGTTTGTCTTATCGAGACGATGTGCAGAATCCATGTTCAGGGCGAACCCATTCAAGGTCAAGGTCGAGACGATATGCAGATCGCACATAGTCATATCGGAATTGTCTTAGTCCTTCCATAACTAATCCATTCAACTATGATTTTCCTTAATGCGGCGGGGGATATATCTGTCCTGTAAGACTGCCGCCCCTTACTGGAATGCTGTTTTACATGCGAAGGCCCTCCTGCACATTTATACTGGAGAGCTAAATCCTGTTATGCACCATTAAGAAAGTAATAAGATTAGAGCTAGTCCTATTGCTTTTGGGTTTTGAGCTAAGTGACTTGTACCAGGTCAGGATATTCAAATTTTAGGGCTGAATATGAGTACCGTGTACCACATCAATTGTGTATGTTGTGACTTTACGCACGCTATTGCTACCAATGAACGTAACATCATTTTGACAACGAAACGTTGTACGTGACATATCACTACCGTGTTCGGGGCACTTGACTTTAGCTGGCCATGTGCATCTCACTCGGATACAATTGGACAACTTGGCATAGCTTCTTCTAAATAGGAAATCAGCAAAATGGTGGCAGTTACCGCAAGTAGCCCAATGACGTAACTGAAAACATTAATTTCGCGTTTACATATAATCATTTAAAAAGGATATGCGAAATCATTAACACATATACCATTATGTTATTGATATAACGGCCTTTAAAATGGTATATCGGATGTCAGGTATCGTTACAGATGATGTACACCGGCTTTCTGTAAACGTTGTTATACGGCGCGCAATACGTACTGGTAGCAAGAACGTGCGTATAGTCAGTGTGCACCGAATGGGCTAGGGTCAAGCTCCAGGGACCCGTTTCACTAAACTTCGTATCACTAAAATGTTTGTATAAAGTAAATAATTATGATAGTCTCTAAATTTCACATTAACAATGTGTTTGTGTAAACGATTGTTGGATTTATCTGTAAATCCATCAATTGAAATTTGCAGGCGATCCTAAATTTGCACTTACGAATATTTCAGTCGTACGAAGGTCGTTTCGCAATAAACTCAATATTTCGTGGATGTTCATCATATAAAACAAATGTGGAGCATTACCGAAGCATCATGGACGTCACTAGTTTAGCAATTATACAGTAAAGGTTAAAGATTACTGATTTATAAAAACAGATATTTCTGGATAATCAGGACTCGTAGCAAGTATAACAACTGACACCCTATTAGAGATAAGAAATCCATAAGTTATACTCAGTATAATACAGCAATCTGTCATACATTTATTAAAAATAAAATATCAACTGACACCCTATTGCAAGATCTGGTGTATCTCACAGCAGATGCAACGGATTACAAGAGCAGTATATACCGAGGTCAGCCTCACCGGCAGTATGACCATGATGGCGTCTAGTCACAATATATGTCTGTAGTCCAACCGTACATGGGATCTCGCATATCACAATGCAGTACACATATATAACTATCACTTAGTCGGCATAAGCCATAAATAAAGCACATGTATTACCAAATTACGGCAGTCAAGTTCAATGAGTTAAAAAATAGTGTTATTTATTTTTAAATGTGAGTTAAATTGTTTGACAAACTATCTTGTTAACATAAGTCGGATTTGATTAAATCTTCATTTGATTATTAATAACATCATCATCCTTATTTGCATTATGTTGGCCACCTATGCCGTCAAGGATGATTTAGAAAATTGTGTTCAAAGTTGGGGTCAGATCTGTTAGGCACAACATTTTCTTTATATGAATTAAATAAGTGTATACTTGTGTAAATATTGCACCAGTTTTGCCGGATATAAAACTTACTCTTAGCCAGTTAGCGTGTTCGTGAATGAAACATGCACATGTCATGTACTGCCTGGGGTATGGAAAATACAAGGAATCTGGGCTAACTAAAGATACATTATTATTCACATAGTTAATGGTTAAGAAACTAAATTCTGCAGTCGCTAACCCTCACATGAATTTAACTCCAATATATAAACAGTAACGTTTATTTACATTTATGTAATATGACGGTGTTAGCCAACGTCACTGAGTAGACACTCAGCAGTTAGTTGTCATGTTTCAAATCACGTGAAGACAATACTATGAACATGTGGATAATGTATGCAGTGTGTCCTATATGCGTTCTCTATGTTTTATGTTGATACAGATACATCGATGACCGAGTATGAAAACCTGAGGATACAGCCGAGATGATTCAAGAAGCTGAACATGTTCATACCTTCAAGACGACGGAACGCCTCACATTTCTGGCTGTGACTGGAGAAATAGGGCTTATGGGATTTGTGACCAGAATAGCTCCTGATCAAATAACATACTTCTGTAGCCCGACAATGATCTATATAGCTTTTTGAAGGATGCGTGGTGTTTCATTGATGGGACGGCGATCAGTACAGATCCTGATCAGCTAATCTGGTTATACACTGGTCGCAAAACCCATAAGCCCTATTTCACCAGTCACAGCCACGTGTCTGCTAATGATGGCAGAAAAGGACATAAACTGACGAAATTCAATACATCATGTATCTGCACAAAATGAGTGATTAATACACTTTGGGATTCGCTTATCAGCACCAAAAAAAACGATGTTTGCAAACACCAATTTGCTTAATGTCACGGCAGCCATATTGGATGCAAATGAGAATACACAAAACATTTGTGTCGTGCTAGGTTGAATACAGCAACGAAATCGGAATGCATGATTTATATAATATATAAAACTTCGTATAACGCAGCAGTGTAAAATGTAATTTCATCTTTTTTAAAAACAAATCAATAATTTCGGCGGCCATCTTGAAAACCATTTTTCTAGTGTATTAAAATATATTAAAATATATATTTGCTCTTAAAGGTACATGTCCACTCAGTAGGCACAACATGTTACATGTATTTATATCACAGACATCATCTAAGACGTTTTCTGGCAAAATAAACATTCATTCACCATTACCCCACGTATGGACAGGAATTATTATACATTTTAAATCAGACGTAGATTTCCACACTGATATCCGGGGCGATAATCGTGTTTCCTAAAAATGTTAACGGACATTACTATTTATTCTCCGTATTTATTTGTTTGGATGTGCAATGATCATATTTTATAATATGTCGAAATCTTTTTTTCAGGTAACGCATTTAATAATAAATAATTAAAAAACATCATGCCTCATTTGCATATGGAAATAGCCTGATACCACCGCGAGTCACTATCAAAAAAATAAATATTACTAAATGATTATATCTATATTGCGGGCACTCGTAGTTTTTAGAACTGGTGGAATAGTGACACAAGTATACACTTATTTAAGTCCTATACAGAATATTGTGTGCCTACTGAGTGGGAATGTAAAGAGTATTTGAAAGATACATGTATGTGTTGTATGGTGAGTATTTGCGTTAGCATACAGTTAAAAAACGGTAACACACATTGCTTACTTTGCTTATCAAATCGTTTTAGTGCAATATCGCAAATACCATTTTGTATATTTTATATACTTATGTTATAACCCATCATTCTATCATTTAATCATGTGTTCTTCAAATGTTTTCCACAATGAGCTCCATACAGTAGGGCACAGCGAGGTATATCTACATATGGAGTAAACAAAACTAAATACAGTTACTTGCTGAGTGAAAGTACGTACTGTATTTTCCGTACTGGAACTATGTGTTCTGCAAGTGGCATTCAGGATAACTATGGAGCTATAAATTATATCACTATAAATATCGAAATATGATGAATTATATTTATTTGCACAGCCACTCATAATTAGGCTTACCATGATAGACACGTACTAACTTAAAATATAGATAGTAAATGACTTAATAAAGGAAATGTGTTTATATTACTTATCAGAACGTAACGTACACTCAATATTTCCACTCGAGAATGTTACGATACTTTGGCAGAATGATTCATTTGGGGGTAATATTTCGTCGGTATCGGTTATAATGCACACATACGCATTTTGTGATTCAACGCTCGTTTTGTTTCAGAAATGATCCTCTGTGAGGGATGGTTGGCAGATGCGCAATCGGTGTGTAACACTCTAGTTCGGAACTGATTTAATAGAGCGGGGTACAACTAAACTGGAATAAAACACGTACACGAGCGACGTCTGTACATCGAGATCGTGTGTTAGCAATACAAATGACTATGCATGTACAACATCGGTTAGCGTAATATTATAATAGCCCTACTGAATTACATTTAGACCCTGTAATACACAGTTGACGTTTTCTCAACGTGGTATAAACATTACAGAAATATTAAAGCCAGGAGTTATTTATTGCATTCGCACTGCGCAGTCACATGAAAACTAATCATGCATGGATGTCCACATTATAAATAACACATTGTTTTAATGATTTTAATGAAAGACATTTTACAAAAAGAAACTCAAAACTGTACTCTCATGGACAAAACGAATGCAGAACATAGAATTGAAAATTTTCAAGCAACTATGGTAATGTATTGACTATGTGTTGTCTAGGCCAACTTGACGCCATTTTGGATTATAAACGAAACTTTCAGACTTCTGAAGTACGTACTTGAATATGAGATGACAAAACTTATATATGTCAGACTATTGTGAGTCAAATTAGTGTTTTATTTAGTTTTGGCAGATATCCTGGATACCATCTTGAAGAATAAGTAGACCTTATGTTGTCACCCCGGCGTCGGCGTCGGCGTCACCGACACGCCTTGGTTAAGGTTTTTAGTCAAGCTTGTATATGGAATACTACTAGCCCTACACCCACCATACTTGCACAACTTCATCTCCTAGTGATGTACATCAATAACCCCTGATCTATATTTGACCTTGACCTACATTTCCTCTTGAATTACTTAGTTAATTCCCCTTGGTTAAGGTTTTTAGGTTTTTAGTCAACCTTGGTTAAGGTTTTTAGTCAAGCTTGTACATGGAATACTATTGTGCAAACAGACACCATACTTGGACAACCTTTTCTCATAGGGATGTACATCAATAACCCCTGATCTATATTTGACCTTGACCTACATTTCCTCTTGAATTATTTACTTAATTCCCCTTGGTTAAGGTTTTTAGTCAAGCTTGTATATGGAATACTCCTGGCCCTACACCACCACCTACTTGAACAACTTCATCTCCTAGTGATATACATCAACAACCCCTGACCTATATTTGACCTTGACCTACATTTAACCTTGAATTACATAGTTAATTCCCCTTGGTTAAGGTTTTTAGTCAACCTTGGTTAAGGTTTTTAGTCAAGCTTGTACATGGAATACTAGTGTGCATACAGACACCATACTTGGACAACCTTTTCTCATAGGGATGTACATTAATAACTGCTGATCTATATTTGACCTTGACCTACATTTCCTCTTGAATTACTTAGTTAATTCCCCTTGGTTAAGGTTTTTAGTCAAGCTTGTATATGGAATATTCCTGACCCTACACCCACCATACTTGGACAACTTCATCTCCTAGTGATGTACATCAACAACCACTGACCTATATTTGACCTTCACCTACATTTAACCTTGAATTACTTAGTTAATTCCCCTTGGTTAAGGTTTTTAGTCAACCTTGGTTAAGGTTTTTAGTCAAGCTTGTACATGGAATACTATTGTGCATACAGACACCATACTTGGACAACCTTTTCTCATAGAGATGTATATCAATAACCCCTCATCTATATTTGACCTTGACCTACATTTCCTCTTGAATTACTTAGTTAATTCCCCTTGGTTAAGGTTTTTAGTCAAGCTTGTATATGGAATACTCCTGGCCCTACACCCACCATACTTGGACAACTTCATCTCCTAGTGATGTACATCAACAACCCCTGACCTATATTTGACCTTGACCTACATTTAACCTTGAATTACATAGTTAATTCCCCTTGGTTAGGGTTTTTAGTCAACCTTGGTTAAGGTTTTTAGTCAAGCATGTACATGGAATACTAGTGTGCATACAGACACCATACTTGGACAACCTTTTCTCATAGGGATGTACATCAATAACCCGTGATCTATATTTGACATTGACCTACATTTCCTCTTCAATTACTTAGTTAATTCCCCTTGTTTAAGGTTTTTAGTCTTGCTTGTATATGGAGTATTCCTGGCCCTACACCCACCATACTTGGACAACTTCATCTCCTAGTGATGTACATCAACAACCACTGACCTATGTTTGACCTTGACCTACATTTAACTTTGAATTACTTAGTTAATTCCCCTTGGTTAAGGTTTTTAGTCAAGCTTGTACATGGAATACTATTGTGCATACTAATACCATACTTGGACAACGTTTTCTCATAGCGATGTACATCAATAACCCCTGATCTATATTTGACCTTGACCTAAATTTCCTCTTGAATTACTTACTTAATTATCCTTGGTTAAGGTTTTTAGTCAAGCTTGTAGATGCAATACTCCTGGCCCTACACCAACCATACTTGGACAACTTCATCTCCTAGTGATGTACATCAATAATCCCTGACCTATATTTGACCTTGACCTACTTTTATGCTTGGATTACTTTCTTATTTCCCTTGGTTAAGGTTTTTAGTCAACCTTGGTTAAGGTTTTTATGCGGGCCGCGGCCACCTTGTTTGTCAAGCTATGTGTACATCGACAACCCTCGTAGTCGAGCTATGCTGTTCTCCTACAGCTCTTGTTAAAAATGTGTTATCTGTTAAATTTCAATAGCATGTGGTATATAGGTGCAAACTCGGAGAATAGCAATTGCATATTCGCCAACGGGTTCAGCTGAAAATGCCGATAAATCGACTGGACTCTTACATGTAATGCCATATTTTGGAATTAAATGCTAATGAGATTAAGCTTATATACAAGTATACTGGGCGAGTATCTTTTGATATCAAGTGTATCAGTCTGGTATTTACTAATGGCTATGTGTGAACATCTGATAAATATTTAATTAAAGTATGCATAAGGGAAATAGTGAAAATATACTGGATTTGTAATCTGCTTCAGAAACTCGGAGCATAAAGCAAGAATACAATCCCATTTTATGCTAATGGCAGTACTAATGTTTGTTATTTCCTGGTTCCTGCAGCCTGTGATACCACGCCACATGTTAGGGAGAGGATTTATATAAGCTTGCGTTCAATCCAATCCCATTTGTATAAGTCTGTATATACTATGAGTGATGCCTTACTTATAAACTATATACAAATAAAATATGTTTAAAAACTAATCAGCTTCAAATGTTTTCTTGGTGTTATATTTATTGTAACTACAACAAAGAACATTATAACATTAACACTATGCATGTAATTTGTTTGAAAACGTGCATTATATCAACACTAGCATCTAATTTCAAATAACAGTACGTGGCTAATACAAGTCATATAGTTGTTACTGTACACGAATGTACTTAGATACTCAATAGTAAAAACATTATTATGTGATATATATTTATACGTATGCACTATTAAGTTGTTTTCTTTGATGTTTATTATGCAGAACAATTATCAACAGTTGTATATTACTTCATTTATGTTAATCAGCTGTACATACTTGTATCATTACAGTTCATTTACTGACTCAGATGGAGAGGTACTGAGCTGCTGACCAGTCTAGGAAGAACGTATGTTCCAATTGAGTAAAATGTACATTGTTGATAGTTAATATATTGATTACTCAGAACAATCCTCTAAGTTTGAAATGTATTAACACTCAATTACATTGTATGCCTGCAGGGTCAACACTCAACTATTTCAGTAGACATTAAAGTCACTGTTCTACATATACTATTAATGTGAGGTCATATCCTCATCAGCACGTCTGGGTCCAGTAATATGTTACAGTCTTACTCATTGACAACGCCTAATGAAATGGGTGATAATTTTAAAAGAATTACCATATAGTGACATAAAGACGCAATGCATGTCCTATTCTCATTTGACACCAGACATTTGGAACTATATTTGTAAGTTAAATTGGTAAGACTAGTGTTTCCTTTTAACAGTTGTGTTACATATATTGTTTTCAAGCCATCGTCATAGCTATATTTGAAATGAATGTGATTCTTGGTAGTCTTTTGAAAGTTTAGGGCATTATTCGTCACCCAATTCCACTTAAAATCACCAGAACCTAATTGTTGGCAACAGGCTGAAGGCCATACGCTGCTGAACCGCATTGGAATAACTGTGTCTGTGTTTTGTTCTGCTTGCCACATACTATATTATCCCAGTGACTTGGAATAAAAATTGAAGTGCTTCATTTCGCATGTTCTATTGCAGAATGCTTTGCATCACACATCATGTGTGTGTGACTAGACTCAAGGAACTGTTCTGTTCTGTTTTATCAATATGTGTTGAAGTCTTCTCTATATGTAGCAAACCAGCTGCGACATACTGACTCCTGTGTTGTTCTGTGCTGAATCTGAGTACAGAACAGCATGTTTGATGGCTGGTTGCAAACATTTCAATTGCGCAATCAGACAAGATCCATTTTCTGGTTTCATCCTACATGTAATATGCTGGATTGATTGTTAACTTCTGCTTTTTATTGTCTATACTTCATTTTTCACATACAAATATAGTTTATAGTGTATGCATGTATTCAATGGAAATAATTCTAAGGTGCTGCCACACTATGTTTGTATTGATGACAACATCTGAAACAACAGTAGACGACAATTTTCGCTTCCCGCATTCTAAGGGTTAACAACGTATAACCACTAACATGACAGTTTTTTGTATATACATGTCCTATCTTACTAACAATCGAGCAAGGTGTACATGTACATGTATATAGAACAGCTTCAATGCCGACTGTTGCTGTAAATACTGACTAGTCAGTCCTGTTTATCTGTCTGTAAGTTTATTTTTCTTTGCGAGATTGTAAATGACATTGTTGTATTTCTGTTTCAGCACGTGTCAACATATTTTCATTTTACTATTCATTATATGCCTTGTATGTGTTACAGCAATCCTCTTTAGGTTTGTGAGAAAAATGATTGTACTCATTACGAAAAATCTCCTGATATGTAATTAACGATGCAGGGTTCATTCCATGTTCTGCACATTTCAATTTGTACAAGTCGTACATGTCTGCCGTGATATATGTTTTCTCCATTATCTACTCTTAGATAATCCCTATTTTGTAAACAACTTTCCATCACAGAGAATGATTCTGTGTGCGCTTTTATATGAATGAATACAATATTTGTGTCGATAATATTAAATTTTAGCAAAATTTAGTCCAATAATTGATTTTATAGCGAAAAACAATTTCCACATGTTAAGTCCGCATTGATATCTTCACAGAGTGAAGGTGTCTATGGGAATTTAACAAAGGGATGTTGTTCTCAATTCAGAAATAGTGGACCGATTTTTGAAATGTAAATTTTGTTTTCTTAGTTAGATCATTTCCAAGATATCTAGCTAGGTTTCAGAATCAATTTCTAAAATGTTTCGCTCTTCGAATCCTCCCCCAGGGTCTCCACCTCTTTTCCCCCATGTTAAATTCCCATAGATAACTCATTTTATTTAATAAAATGAATATTTTACCAAATTTTACGAAATATAAAGAAGGCTCATTCTTAAATTGTGATCGAAAAAGATAATTGTTTTTGCATTGTATATATGTCCGTACACTTTTGGCAGGTTTCGTGAAACAGACAGTAGACTCATGTCAGCCACATAAAAAGATCAAACATTGCGGTTTTTGACAATATACGTGTTGAGAATCGCGAGATTTGTTCGATTTGGAATAATAAATGTACAATATAAGTTGTATTGACGTATTAGTCATTAGTCATGTAGCTACATTTTTATATAAAAATTATATCGAGTGTTTATGATTGGAATATACTTGGACGTAATATATAATTGCAATCATAATATAATGTTGTTTATAGAATGAGAAACGGGAAAATGTCATGTTTATGTCACATTATCTTTTTCCCATGTCCTGGCTTAAATATTAGTGGTATCTATAAACATATAGGAATTTTTGAAATTGTGATATTCAAAGAGTTCCGCATGAGTAAAAACTGACTGACCCTTTCAATACGGTTGACACGATAAACAAACACTCACTTTAATGTTAACGTACTATCTAAGTGAATAAATGGTATGTGTTTATTTCGTTTGTGAGTCGTATATTACTACGTTTCAGAGTGTACATTCATGCCCAGTTCTGTGCTTACAGCTTCACGTTCGCCTGTATGTATTCTATGTATAGTAAACATAGTAAACAGTAAGCATGTACATATAAATGGTTTCGGAAATGCATGGTTGTATTCAAAATTGAAACATACATTGTATATACTTATTTACCAGCACGTCGCGCGTCAAATACACACACATGTTTGGCTTTGCTACACCAACATTCAAATATTATCCATAGGATAACACACCATTTATTTTCAGAACATTTAACACACACACTCAATATGGCTGACAAAACACTGATACATGGTGCAATATTAATTTCGGCAGCCAACTTAATTTTATGAAAGTATCATCATTAAATGTTCACGTGAAAGCTGATTTTGATAACGCTATCAAACTAATTTAGTTTGCTTAGTTCATCAATTTGTGATTGCCGTTAATTACTTGAAATATAATGCCTTGGGACAAGCATGGAGTAAAGTGTAGAAGTGTCGAAATTTAGCAGCCATCTTGGATTTATATATGAATATGTG
Organism: Conchocele bisecta; assembly: GCA_029237695.1. NCBI lineage: Eukaryota > Metazoa > Mollusca > Bivalvia > Lucinida > Thyasiridae > Conchocele > Conchocele bisecta. The sequence continues at coordinate 97,610,624 of CM055270.1, forward strand.
TCACTGCCTGTCCAGATAATGTAACAAGGTATACCTGGGAATCCGTTATGTCAGATGGGTACAATTGACATAGTCTTTGATATATTATATTAATAACGATGTATTTTTTTATAAAAATTGCAAGTTTCTTAACAGATTTCCAGAACTCTTTTAAAAAAGCTGCTTGAATTTCAATGTATTTTTCCTCCGAAAATAGAATGGCTTGATAGCCCATTTGCGTCCTTTCTCATAGTACGCAATCAAATCCATAGACTACCAGCTACGGTATCCACTCACGTATCGCCCGTGTCCTGGGAGGAGCGGGTGCCCGGCAACACGGTATTGAAGCCGCGCACGTGAATACATCGGTGACACACTGTATTCACTACGGTGGCTATGGTTGTCCTAAACTCCATCACTCGGACCGTGTACACCACAGGGTTGATCATGGAATTAATATAAATGATTGTAAAAACTGGAGATTTCAAAGCACGTTATAACCGCCATGATGGATTTATAGAGCCTATAAAGCACTGATATCGCTGGCCAGGTAAACAGGTTTAACAACATCAGTAGTATACACAGCAACGCGAACGCCGTCTGTTGGTTGCGGATTGCGCGTGCGTGGCTCTGGTTGACGGCGACATTCAGAGCTGACGTCATATCCTGGTAGCCGGGCACGTGATTCATGGCTCGAGTTCTTGAATTCGGGTTCACGTTTCGTGCCTCGTTTGTACTATTACGCGAACTGTGGTGTACTGAAGTTCCATACACATTCACTAGTGGTATATTGTTCTGATCCGATGTTGCCTGCATGGCGTGGACTTTACCCTCAGTCGTCGAGTTTATAGTTTTCATACTGCTGCCGATTGCTGCATTTTCCCGCATTTCAATGTTTCTCGCTGGGATATCGGAATCTTCCTGCACCGTGCGCGATATTAACGTGTCATTTGTCTGGATTTTATTTGTTTTCTCCAATGTTGATGGATACTTTCTGCTTTTCCACTTGTTACGTAGATACATATATATCGCCGTGTATAATATATTTGTAACAATTAATGGGAACAGAAAAGAGCTAAAGTATACCTTCATTACATTTGGGAAATTGGCGTCTCCAGTAGTATAGAGGGAGTCACTTCATTACCGTTACGTATCCTGGGCATTATGAGAAGAAAAGATCAAACCTGCGGTATAAAATATTATACAAAATACGAATATAATAAAACGGCTCCCACCAGCGTTATGAAAACAATCATTATTTAATTATTTTTCTATTAAAGAGAAAAAAATAATTAATTAATATATATAGATATATAAAATGTTATCTGAAAAGAGAAAAGTGACAGCAGTTACAAAAACCCCTGCAGTACCCCACACAATGATTGGTGGAGATAGTCAGGGTGAAAATAAAATCACAAAACTCAGAAATGAGTTGACTGAAATGGGGATAGTATTTTCACTCAGATTAAGAGAAAGGGGCTTACCAGACTAATTAATAAAGAAAAAAATGAAGAATACATGAAACGTTTTACGAGGGCATTCAAAAAGGGAGCTATGAAAGGCATAGAAAATAAATCAGAAGAATTTATAGATAAATTATCCCAACGACTCGTTGATGAGGCTAAAATGAGCATTAAAAGTAGAAAGATTATTACAAAATCAGAAAAGAGAAAACCGAAAACCGAATTACTTAAAAAAATAATAATCGAAGGGGAGGAGATTTTAGAAGACTACAAACACCATGATAAAAAGATAGAAAAAGGGCGTAGAATCACGACAATATCGCTAGGTAGACGACTTCCAACAATACAGACGGGTGGATAAAAGAGTTAGAACCTCTGTTGCACGGGAGTTTTTATCTCAGATACTCATTTCATTACACATTGAAACACATAGAGGAAAAGGATTCAAAGGGAAACCCGAAAAAGCTAAATTTTTACAAAAACTTTCAAGGAAGTCCCTGGTTTAGACGCTATGATGAGGTTAAAAAATGGTTATTAACACAAGAAGAAGAACGATTAAACATAGATAAACTAAGTCGTCCGAACACAAAGTGGACATTTGTTAGATGGGGTAGTACATCTATAAAAATAATATATTCCACAAAAATAAAAGATGTTGAAATGACAACCAAAAAATGTAGCAAGGAGGAAAAACTGCCGGAATGGTTGAGATACAAGAAGGTAGGGTCAAGCCGTTAGATACATTTGGCGACGAACTCTGTTTATTCAGGTGTTTAGCCCTACACTCTAACGATAAATTACGATCAGATAGGTCCATGAAAAGCACACTGGAGCACAAAGAAAAATATTTAAAATTTTGTGTAAAAAAGAAACCAAAGGGCTCAATACCATTCGAAGATTTGAAAAAAGTTGAACAGTGTTTTAAAATAGGAATAGACGCGTACGAACCTGCAGAAGATGGAACATGGTTTTTAAGAAACGTAGCAGCACATTATGAAGAAATAGGGATAAAAAAGATGACAATAGGGGTATATAATGATCACGCATTTCTTATTACAGATATGGATAAAGCCTGCCAAATTTATTGTTGTGTAGAATGTGATCAAAGATTTACAAAAGCCTGTAACCTTCTCCGCCACGCAAAAACCTGTAGTAAAGGAATAACCAAAATTATTTGTAAAGGAAACAAAATAGATCGTCCGATGTCAGCCTTTGAAAAAGCATTTTACCCAAAACCAAAATGTAGTAGAAAATCAATACAATGGATAAATTCTTTTACCGGCCCACACATTCATACTGCAGTTTGTGGGCATGGAGGTGAAAGAGTAGTTGGAACAATTCCGGTTGATGGATTTTGTAGGGAAACAAACACAATTTATCAATTTCACGGATGCTACTGGCATGGTTGTCCAAAACATTGTCGAAATAAAGAGAGGGTTAAAACAGAATACGAAAAAACGTTAAAATCCGACGAAAAACTCAGAAAGAGGTTTAATTTAAAGGTAATTTGGGAACACGACTATAACGCACCAGAAGCCGATGGATTTCCCAACCCGCCTACGGTTATTTACCCATATCAGATAGTATACGATTTTGAGTCATATTTAGATAAAACCGGAGAAACCAACCCACATATGGATTTAGAAATTTTAAACACCCACGTTCCAATAAGTGTGAGTATTGGTGATACACTTTCTAATAGAGTAACACACATATGTGAAAAAGATCCTGATAAATATTGGTTAATTTGTTTTATGAAGATTTAGAAAAAAGAGCGGAAGAAATTGGCGAAAAGGTGGGTAACAGCCCTATATATGGATATCCACCAGATTTTGATGATCTTTCACCCAAACAACAAAAAGAGGTTACAAGATGGATCACCCAAGTTCCGGTTCTCGGATTCAACTCAAGCAAATACGATCTAAATCTAATAAAAAATCAGTTGGTAGAAATATTAGCAGATAAAGCAAATAAAGTTTTAGTGGGTAAAAAAGCAAATCAAACATTATTTATATTCATGCCCAAACTTCGCTTTCTAGATGTAAAATTATATCTTTCCCCAGGCGTTGATTACGCCGGCTGGGTTCGCGCGTATGGATGCAAAGATGAAAAATCTTTCTTTCCATACGAATGGTTCGACACACCAGATAAATTATCGTACGAGGGTTTACCTGAATTTAAATTCTGGACGAATAAACTTGCCCCAACAAAAACCATCACTGAGAAGGAGCTAGAAGAGTGCAACGTCATATTCAAAAAGCGCGGAATGAAAACTTTTAAAGATTGGCTAAAATATTATAACGACTTGGATGTAGAACCTTTCCTAGAAGCGTCAAGAAAAATGTCTCAATTATTTTACGAAACAAAAGGCATAGACATGTTCAAAGACGCCGTCACACTTCCTGGTGTAGCTTTTCAATACATTCTTCGAGGAACTGTAAAAACCTACGTAACACCATATGTTACCAAAGAGAATAAAATAACGGACGCGATCTGCCCACCGCTGTTTGCACCCACTGAAGAAGTATACGAAATGATGAAACAAGCGCTTGTTGGTGGTCCGTCAATTGTCTTTTCAAGATTAATGGCAGGAGGTATTTCTAGGATTAGATCAGGTCCAGACGGAAATGGAAAAATATGTGAATCTATATTAGGATTTGATGCAAACGCTTTGTATTTATCCACACTTTCAAAAACAATGCCATGTGGAGAGGGGAGGGTTATAAAATCAGAACACCCATTTTCGAATAAAAGGATTACAAACTTTAAGCGACAGGTTATGACGGATAAGTGGTTTGGGTTTGCCGAAGTGGATATAATGGTTCCCACTAAATTAAAACAAAAGTTTTCTGAAATGTCACCAATATTCATAAATAGGACTGTGGAGGAAAGCGAAGTTCCACAACACATGTTAGATTATTTGAAAGATACAGGACGCTGTAGAGGAGATGGAAAGAAGCTGGTTGGTGCAATGTCCGCTAAAAAAGTTTTATTATTTACCCCACTTTTAAAATGGTATTTAACCCATGGGTTGAAAATAGTTGCCATACACACACTAATAAATTACAATCCCGGAAAACCGTTTGAGTGGTTTGCAAAAGAAGTTACAGATGCAAGAAGAACAGGCGATGTTGACAGCTCCAAATCCGCAATTGCAGATATTATGAAATTATTAGGAAATTCTTGCTGTGGAAAAATGATAGAATCACCCGAAACACACCTAAACACAACATATACAAAAGACGAAAAATGTGTGGATGCGGCACTACGATCTGCGTATTTTAGCGATTTAGAAGAAATTGGAGATGCGTACGAAATATCCTCCCGGCGTACAACCTCCCTGATGAATCGTCCATTTCACTGTGGAATTGCTGTATACCAATATGCAAAACTAAGAATGTTACAATTTTATTATGACTTTCTCGATAAATACATTGATCGAGAGGATTTTGAACTGATTCAAATGGATACAGATAGTTTATATATGGGGGTCAGCGGACCTCTCGACAGCATAATAAAACCGGAAATGCGCGAAGATTTTGACGAACATAAAAAAGAATGGTTGGCGTGGGATAAATGGAGCAATAGAGAGCCTGGACTTTTCAAACTAGAATATCAAGGTGATCGTGCTATAGCCCTATCCAGCAAGTGTTATATTGTTCAGAAAAAAAGATAGCGAAGAAGTCAAACATTCGGCAAAAGGACTTTCCGCAAGACAGAATAATCTTACCTGGGAAAGATTCTACGCTGCACTGAATCACGACGGTGTAGATAGAGGTATGAATAGGGGATTCAGAATGAAAAACGGAACCATGAAAACCTACACGCAGAAAAAATTAGGACTTTCTGCATATTACGATAAACGAAGAGTTTTAACGGACGGGATACATACAGATCCCCTATAAATACTCCTTTTTAAAAAACCATAATTTATATTAAAAAAAAAAGAAAACCAATTTAATATTTATATTAACAAGTTGCAGGTAGTAATACCTTCTTTCTAGGTCTTCCAACCGGGTTTTTAACCAGGCTTTTTAGATTAATCTTTTCCAATTTTTCATCTTTTTCCAAACACTCCAAACTTTCAACTCTATTAATAAAATGTTTCATTTTTGTTACAGAATCCCATATTTCCTTTTGTCTTTTTACACAAATGTGATACTTTTTTCTAGTTTGTTGTGCACTAACAATATCCCGCGCTAGAATAATATTAGCCAAATCTTCATCAGAAAGTTTAGTCTTTGTCATATTCAAATTTATAATAAAACTAAATATCAATTTATTTTGAAATTAGTTATATATATGTACGTGTAGTTTTTGTTTAACAGAAAAATAAAATACATTTATTTAAAAACATGGTAGTTGACAACAGTACGTATTTTACACTCCTATAACACCAATATGAGAAAGTGAGCCAGAACCGCTATTCTTTTTTAAAATATTATATATTCTTTTATTTTTTTAATTCCTTTTTTAATTCTTTTAATTTTTTTAATTCTTTTAATTCTTTTAAATTATTATATATTCTTTTTTTAAACTTTTTATGTTTTTTAACCACCCCACCACCCGACAGCTGGTTTGCATTCGTTATCCACGAAATCGTTTCCAAATCAGCGGATTCCCACAACTTATTAAGTCGCGCACTACCGATTTTATACTTCTTTTTAATATGATCCGCGGTTACCTTTCCACGGGATAAAACGATTTCCTCAACACTTTTATTAGATAAGTATGATTTCGGCATAGCTATAATAAGGTGTATAATAAGGTGTATAAAATATGCTCAAAATGCTTAAAATATTTTAACTAAAAATCAAAATCAGACAAACCCAAATCTATACGTTCTGAGCGTACGCTTCATCAAACCCCGAATCAATATATTGTTGAACCAGTGCTTCATAATTCCCCTGAATTAACCAACCGCGTTCTTCTTCTTTTAAAACTTTTTTTGGAATAAGTTTTTCTGATAATTCACCAACAACTAGTTTTGTTGTCCTATATTTACCTTATCACCAGTTAAACACAACTTTGACATAGTTTATAATAGATACATAAAAACATGTTCAAAACGATAAAAAATGAAAAAAATAAAAAAATCATATTATAATAAAAAAAATGGATAAAGTAATTTTATGGGAAAGGGAGTTTTTAAAGGGGTTTGTTGGTGAATATTTTCCTTATTTTAAAATGAAAACATTATTTAAAATAGAGTACATGAAATATCAGCGCAACCTATTAGCACCGATAAAAGAGTTGCATTTTCAATATTATATAGAAAATTATCTGGGTTTTTTAAGAAACAAATTAGAGAAATGAGGGGTTTAATCAGGATTGATAAAGAATTAGTTGAAGAGAATGCAGCTAATTTTATAAACATATTTCAAATCAAAGACTCATTTACGGATATGGTTTTCTATGAAGAAACGGAAGAAATAAGCTCTTTATTTGAACCAGTTATAATTAGTGGTTATTGGGCAAGTGATGACTAATGCTGACTAATGCTGAGTAATTATTGAATAATGCTGAGTAATTGTTAACTAATGCTGAGCAACTTACGAGTAAATAATGTTCAAAATGCTCAAAATGCCCAGAATTATTAATAAAAATTAAAACCACCTTAAAAATAGTGAAAAAATTCCCACTTTGTACAAGTATATATAATTACAAAATAAGTGTACAAATAGAGTTCTTTTTTTTTGTATGGGGAATTTTTTCACTATTTTTAAGGTGGTTTTAATTTTTATTAATAATTCTGGGCATTTTGAGCATTTTGAACATTATTTACTCGTAAGTTGCTCAGCATTAGTTAACAATTACTCAGCATTATTCAATAATTACTCAGCATTAGTCAGCATTAGTCATCACTTGCCCAATAACCACTAATTATAACTGGTTCAAATAAAGAGCTTATTTCTTCCGTTTCTTCATAGAAAAAACCATATCCGTAAATGAGTCTTTTATTTGAAATTATGATTTATAAAAATTAGCTGCATTCTCTTCAACTAATTCTTTATCAATCCTGATTAAACCCCTCATTTCTCTAATTTGTTTCTTAAAAAACCCAGATAATTTTCTATATAATATTGAAAATGCAACTCTTTTATCGGTGCGTAATAGGTTGCGCTGATATTTCATGTACTCTATTTTAAATAATGTTTTCATTTTAAAATAAGGAAAATATTCACCAACAAACCCCTTTAAAAACTCCCTTTCCCATAAAATTACTTTATCCATTTTTTTATTATAATATGATTTTTTTCAATTTTTTATCGTTTTGAACATGTTTTATATATCTATTATAAACTATGTCAAAGTTGTGTTTAACTGGTGATAAGGTAAATATAGGACAACAACAACTAGTTGGTGAATTATCAGAAAAACTTATTCCAAAAAAAGTTTTAAAAGAAGAAGAACGCGGTTGGTTAATTCAGGGGAATTATGAAGCACTGGTTCAACAATATATTGATTCGGGGTTTGATGAAGCGTACGCTCAAGAACGTATAGATTTGGGTTTGTCTGATTTTGATTTTTAGTTAAAATATTTTAAGCATTTTGAGCATATTTTATACACCTTATTATACACCTTATTATAGCTATGCCGAAATCATACTTATCTAATAAAAGTGTTGAGGAAATCGTTTTATCCCGTGGAAAGGTAACCGCGGATCATATTAAAAAGAAGTATAAAATCGGTAGTGCGCGACTTAATAAGTTGTGGGAATCCGCTGATTTGGAAACGATTTCGTGGATAACGAATGCAAACCAGCTGTCGGGTGGTGGGGTGGTTAAAAAATAAAAACATAAAAAGTTTAAAAAAAGAATATATAATAATTTAAAAGAATTAAAAGAATTAAAAAAATTAAAAGAATTAAAAAAGGAATTAAAAAAATAAAAGAATATATAATATTTTAAAAAGAATAGCGGTTCTGGCTCACTTTCTCATATTGGTGTTATAGGAGTGTAAAATACGTACTGTTGTCAACTACCATGTTTTTAAATAAATGTATTTTATTTTTCTGTTAAACAAAAACTACACGTACATATATATAACTAATTTCAAAATAAATTGATATTTAGTTTTATTATAAATTTGAATATGACAAAGACTAAACTTTCTGATGAAGATTTGGCTAATATTATTCTAGCGCGGGATATTGTTAGTGCACAACAAACTAGAAAAAAGTATCACATTTGTGTAAAAAGACAAAAGGAAATATGGGATTCTGTAACAAAAAAATGAAACATTTTATTAATAGAGTTGAAAGTTTGGAGTGTTTGGAAAAAGATGAAAAATTGGAAAAGATTAATCTAAAAAGCCTGGTTAAAAACCCGGTTGGAAGACCTAGAAAGAAGGTATTACTACCTGCAACTTGTTAATATAAATATTATTAAATTGGTTTTCTTTTTTTTTTTAATATAAATTATGGTTTTTTAAAAAGGAGTATTTATAGGGGATCTGTATGTATCCCGTCCGTTAAAACTCTTCGTTTATCGTAATATGCAGAAAGTCCTAATTTTTTCTGCGTGTAGGTTTTCATGGTTCCGTTTTTCATTCTGAATCCCCTATTCATACCTCTATCTACACCGTCGTGATTCAGTGCAGCGTAGAATCTTTCCCAGGTAAGATTATTCTGTCTTGCGGAAAGTCCTTTTGCCGAATGTTTGACTTCTTCGCTATCTTTTTTCTGAACAATATAACACTTGCTGGATAGGGCTATAGCACGATCACCTTGATATTCTAGTTTGAAAAGTCCAGGCTCTCTATTGCTCCATTTATCCCACGCCAACCATTCTTTTTTATGTTCGTCAAAATCTTCGCGCATTTCCGGTTTTATTATGCTGTCGAGAGGTCCGCTGACCCCCATATATAAACTATCTGTATCCATTTGAATCAGTTCAAAATCCTCTCGATCAATGTATTTATCGAGAAAGTCATAATAAAATTGTAACATTCTTAGTTTTGCATATTGGTATACAGCAATTCCACAGTGAAATGGACGATTCATCAGGGAGGTTGTACGCCGGGAGGATATTTCGTACGCATCTCCTATTTTCTTCTAAATCGCTAAAATACGCAGATCGTAGTGCCGCATCCACACATTTTTCGTCTTTTGTATATGTTGTGTTTAGGTGTGTTTCGGGTGATTCTATCATTTTTCCACAGCAAGAATTTCCTAATAATTTCATAATATCTGCAATTGCGGATTTGGAGCTGTCAACATCGCCTGTTCTTCTTGCATCTGTAACTTCTTTTGCAAACCACTCAAACGGTTTTCCGGGATTGTAATTTATTAGTGTGTGTATGGCAACTATTTTCAACCCATGGGTTAAATACCATTTTAAAAGTGGGGTAAATAATAAAACTTTTTTAGCGGACATTGCACCAACCAGCTTCTTTCCATCTCCTCTACAGCGTCCTGTATCTTTCAAATAATCTAACATGTGTTGTGGAACTTCGCTTTCCTCCACAGTCCTATTTATGAATATTGGGTGACATTTCAGAAAACTTTTGTTTTTAATTTTAGTGGGAACCATTATATCCACTTCGGCAAACCCAAACCACTTATCCGTCATAACCTGTCGCTTAAAGTTTGTAATCCTTTTATTCGAAAAGGAAAATGGGTGTTCTGATTTTTATAACCCTCCCCTCTCCACATGGCATTGTTTTTGAAAGTGTGGATAAATACAAAGCGTTTGCATCAAATCCTAATATAGATTCACATATTTTTCCATTTCCGTCTGGACCTGATCTAATCCTAGAAATACCTCCTGCCATTAATCTTGAAAAGACAATTGACGGACCACCAACAAGCGCTTGTTTCATCATTTCGTATACTTCTTCAGTGGGTGCAAACAGCGGTGGGCAGATCGCGTCCGTTATTTTATTCTCTTTGGTAACATATGGTGTTACGTAGGTTTTTACAGTTCCTCGAAGAATGTATTGAAAAGCTACACCAGGAAGTGTGACGGCGTCTTTGAACATGTATATGCCTTTTGTTTCGTAAAATTGAGACATTTTTCTTGACGCTTCTAGGAAAGGTTCTACATCCAAGTCGTTATAATATTTTAGCCAATCTTTAAAAGTTTTCATTCCGCGCTTTTTGAATATGACGTTGCACTCTTCTAGCTCCTTCTCAGTGATGGTTTTTGTTGGGGCAAGTTTATTCGTCCAGAATTTAAATTCAGGTAAACCCTCGTACGATAATTTATCTGGTGTGTCGAACCATTCGTATGGAAAGAAAGATTTTTCATCTTTGCATCCATACGCGCGAACCCAGCCGGCGTAATCAACGCCTGGGGAAAGATATAATTTTACATCTAGAAAGCGAAGTTTGGGCATGAAAATATAAATAATGTTTGATTTGCTTTTTTACCCACTAAAACTTTATTTGCTTTATCTGCTAAAATTTCTACCAACTGATTTTTTATTAGATTTAGATCGTATTTGCTTGAGTTGAATCCGAGAACCGGAACTTGGGTGATCCATCTTGTAACCTCTTTTTGTTGTTTGGGTGAAAGATCATCAAAATCTGGTGGATATCCATATATAGGGCTGTTACCCACCTTTTCGCCAATTTCTTCCGCTCTTTTTTCTAAATCTTCATAAAACAAATTAACCAATTTATCAGGATCTTTTTCACATATGTGTGTTACTCTATTAGAAAGTGTATCACCAATACTCACACTTATTGGAACGTGGGTGTTTAAAATTTCTAAATCCATATGTGGGTTGGTTTCTCCGGTTTTATCTAAATATGACTCAAAATCGTATACTATCTGATATGGGTAAATAACCGTAGGCGGGTTGGGAAATCCATCGGCTTCTGGTGCGTTATAGTCGTGTTCCCAAATTACCTTTAAATTAAACCTCTTTCTGAGTTTTTCGTCGGATATTTTAACGTTTTTTCGTATTCTGTTTTAACCCTCTCTTTATTTCGACAATGTTTTGGACAACCATGCCAGTAGCATCCGTGAAATTGATAAATTGTGTTTGTTTCCCTACAAAATCCATCAACCGGAATTGTTCCAACTACTCTTTCACCTCCATGCCCACAAACTGCAGTATGAATGTGTGGGCCGGTAAAAGAATTTATCCATTGTATTGATTTTCTACTACATTTTGGTTTTGGGTAAAATGCTTTTTCAAAGGCTGACATCGGACGATCTATTTTGTTTCCTTTACAAATAATTTTTTTTTTTTTTTTTTTTTTTTTTTTTTTTTTAATTAATATTTTTTATTATTTTTAAATACAAACATGTACATACAATACAACACATGTATTATTAACTAACACACTGTGACTAAAGTCGCTATGAAATGATTGCACATGCACTCATTGTACTTGAAAATAAGTTTTTAGAGAAAGGGAAGACAAAAAGAGTATAGAAAAGCATAGATGGTAAAGTACAATCAAAGAAGGAAGAGTATCGAAAAGTATAAAATATGTCCCCTTTTGTTCACATCCGCTTGAATTGAGTTGTTTTTTTTTTATATATATATTCGTTTACTTTTGTGTGGTTAGTGTGATTGAACCTTCCCTACTATGCCCAAAAAAACATACCTATGTTTGAAAAACATCCCATTTAATGTTGTGTTGCTCAAGTTTGTCTTTTTTAGTAGCTATTAACTCTTCTAAATTTATCCTATATTTTATAAGTAGTTTACACGGTTGGAAAGCAATTTCCCGGTTTTCATATTTACATTTAACAATAAAGTATTTGGCTAATATGAGTATAAAATTAAATTGTTGTGCCTTGTGTGTACTTTCATCTATTCCTAAAGAAATACTTTGGAAATTTACAGCGTAAGTAAAACCTTTTTCATTCAAATAGGTACGTAACTGTGACCACATATGTTGTACATGAGTACATTCCCTTCCCAAAACAAATGTTTTATAGTTTCTACATACATAGAGCAAAAATCGCATAAACTACTATTAATTAGGTTACATCGAAAGAGTAATTTATTTGTTCCATTCATTCGCATAAGGTATTTATATTGAAAATTCCGCAATGTGGAATCTATAGTACAATTAAAGGTTGACATGTAAATATGTTTCCAGTTTAAGTTGGCTTCCGGAAATTCAGCTATCCAATTTTTTTCAGACTTTTTTTCTTCAGTGATTTTTTTTTCTGTTTGTATTGTATAAAGTAATTTATTAACGTATTTGCTTTTTTGTACCCTTGATTTCAGTGTTTCAGACAGTTGTATTATGTTTATTTGTTCTGTTTTTATTGTTTCTTTCCATATTGGATTTATACTATTTAATATACATTGATATTTCATAAAATCATCATTTCTTATGCTGAATAACTCTACAATATCACCGAATGTCAGAAAGTTTTTGTTCTATAATCGTATAATTGTTCGATGTACTTGATACCCTTATCAAACCAGTGTCTATGAAACAAAGTTTTATTTTGATGTTTTATATATTAGAGTTGTTCCAAATTATTTCTTTTGATACTGTATCTGTTTGAGAAGAATAGTTTATACTTGCCCAAGATTTCAAAACATTGTTCAGGAATTTATTTTTCACTATGTTTTGTATGTCTTCCGGTTTCAAGTTACATTCGAAAATAAAAGTCCCGCCATATTTTTCAAGTATTTTTTCGTAAATTGCTTTCCATTTCCCTATGTTAGTAGTATCGCATATTCTTTTTACCCATGAAGCTCTTATTGAAGTAATAAAACTATCGATGTCTAACATTTTTAGTCCCCCTTTTTCGTAAGCTTGAATAATTGTATTTCTTTTTTACTTTATCAGGCTTGTTATCCCATAAAAATTGAAATAACTTGGTTCTTACACGTTTTATCATATGTTCTGGTGGATCATGTAAAACTGTCAATGGGAAAATTAATTTTGGGGCAGCAAATGTTTTTATTACCGTGATTTTTCCGAGTAAGCTGAGCTTTCTGTGTTTCCATTTGTCTAGGCACTGTTCAAATTCTAAGATTTTTGTAAAAAAATTATGGTCATGGGTATTAATATTATCATTTAGGAATGTGATGCCTAATGTTTTCGCGCTGTGTGAGGTCCAAGTAAATTGTTTTGTTGGGGCAAAATGTGGTTTCTGTATGTTAAGAGCACCTATTCTCATTACTGTTGATTTTTAATGTTATGTTTTAGGCCAGAAATCATACTGAATTCGTCTATTATGTATATTAACTTTTCGAAGGATTTTTTGAGAGCCGTCTGTCATAAAGGTTGCATCGTCAGCAAACATTGTGTTCTTTATTTAATTCTACATCATACATTTTGACTCCGGTTATATCTGCTTCATTTATGATAGATTGTGATAATATTTCAATGGCCATAATAAAAAGATACGGTGATAACGGACAGCCCTGACGCACACTCTTTGTATTGAAAAGAATTCTGATAAGTATCCGTTATTTGTTACACAACTTTTTGCATCAGAGTAAAATAGTTTGATCCAATTAAGTATATCATTACCAAAATTAAAATAGTCCAATGTTTTCAAAAGGTATGTATGTTCAACAGTATCAAATGCTTTTTCGAAGTCTGCGAAAAAAAAGAGACCTGGGCATCATTTTCGTTAAGATGATCAATTGCTTCGTAAAGAGTTCTAATGTTTTCGCCAATATATCTTCCCTTAAGAAATCCAGTTTGTGAATAATCTATTATTGATGGTAGAACTTTTTTAATTCTATTTGCAATCGTCTTAGATGTATTTTATAATCTACATTAAGCAATGATATGGGTCTCCAATTTGTTAATTTTTGATAAGTCGCCCTTTTTCGGTAGTAATGTTATTATTCCTTGTTTTTGCATTTCGCTTAGCGACCCGTTTGTTAATGAAATAGTTGAAAGATTCTATATAATACTACTTTTTTATATCATTCCAGAATATTTTAAAAAATTCTACTGTTAGTCCATCGGAGCCTGGGCTTTTATTATTATTCATTTCTTTTAGAGCAGTGCTACATTCATATTCGGAAAGATTACCTTCGCATAGCTGTTTGTTTTCTTCAGATAATTTATTCTGATCGTTGTTGGTAAAAAAATTGTGATTACTATTCTGAACATCTTTTTTGCTATATAGCTTTTTTATAGTATTCGTTTTGCTCGTGTAATATATCTTCATTTTTCGTGACATTTTTCCATTTACATTTAATCGGACTATAGTTTTGTTCTCTGCTCGTTTCCTTTCTAAATTTGCAAAATATTTTGTATTTTTTTCATTACCCTCTATATATTCTGCTTTTGATCGTATGATACTTCCTCTTACTTTCTTTTCATGGATGTCCTCTAGACTTTGTTTTTTAGATTGTAATTCTAATAAAGTGGTGTCCGATATATTGTTTGCGTATTCTGTTTCCAGTTGATCTATTTCTTCTACGAGTTTTCTTTCTAACTTTAAATTTATTTTATTTTCTTTCGATGCAAATTTTATTGTTTCATTTCTTATCGTTTTTTCCTTTTATAATTTCCCACAATGTGTTAGGATTTGCGTCGTTGTTAATATCAGCAATAGCTGTTATATTATCTCTAATTAGTTGTTGGTAATCCGGTTTTAATAGCAGACTATTATTTATTTTAAAGTAGCCAGGTCCCCGTTCATTACAATGCGTTAGTAATTTTATATATATAATCGAATGGTCTGATTTAATTCCTGTAGTGATTTTGCTTTTTGTTATTCTATTTATTATATTCTCCGATATTAGAATAAAGTCCAATCGACAGAATATTGGTGGTTTAGTATTAGAGTGCCATGTGAATTTTTTAGTATTATTTACAAATAATTTTGGTTATTCCTTTACTACAGGTTTTTGCGTGGCGGAGAAGGTTACAGGCTTTTGTAAATCTTTGATCACATTCTACACAACAATAAATTTGGCAGGCTTTATCCATATCTGTAATAAGAAATGCGTGATCATTATATACCCCTATTGTCATCTTTTTTATCCCTATTTCTTCATAATGTGCTGCTACGTTTCTTAAAAACCATGTTCCATCTTCTGCAGGTTCGTACGCGTCTATTCCTATTTTAAAACACTGTTCAACTTTTTTCAAATCTTCGCATGGTATTGAGCCCTTTGGTTTTTTTCTTTTTTACACAAAATTTTAAATATTTTTCTTTGTGCTCCAGTGTGCTTTTCATGGACCTATCTGATCGTAATTTATCGTTAGAGTGTAGGGCTAAACACCTGAATAAACAGAGTTCGTCGCCAAATGTATCTAACGGCTTGATACCCTTCTTGTATCTCAACCATTCCGGCAGTTTTCCTCCTGCTACATTTTTGGTTGTCATTTCAACATCTTTTATTTTTGTGGAATATATTATTTTTATAGATGTACTACCCCATCTAACAAATGTCCACTTTGTGTTCGGACGACTTAGTTTATCTATGTTTAATCGTTCTTCTTCTTGTGTGAATAACCATTTTTTAACCTCATCATAGCGTCTAAACCAGGGACTTCCTTGAAAGTTTTTGTAAAAATTTAGCTTTTTCGGGTTTCCCTTTGAATCCTTTTCCTCTATGTGTTTCAATGTGTAATGAAATGAGTATCTGAGATAAAAACTCCCGTGCAACAGAGGTTCTAACTCTTTTATCCACCCGTCTGTATTATTTTGTTGAAGTCGTCTACCTAGCGATATTGTCGTGATTCTACGCCCTTTTTCTATCTTTTTATCATGGTGTTTGTAGTCTTCTAAAATCTCCTCCCCTTCGATTATTATTTTTTTAAGTAATTCGGTTTTCGGTTTTCTCTTTTCTGATTTTGTAATAATCTTTCTACTTTTAATGCTCATTTTAGCCTCATCAACGAGTCGTTGGGATAATTTATCTATAAATTCTTCTGATTTATTTTCTATGCCTTTCATAGCTCCCTTTTTGAATGCCCTCGTAAAACGTTTCATGTATTCTTCATTTTTTTCTTTATTAATTAGTCTGGTAAGCCCCCTTTCTCTTAATCTGAGTGAAAATACTATCCCCATTTCAGTCAACTCATTTCTGAGTTTTGTGATTTTATTTTCACCCTGACTATCTCCACCAATCATTGTGTGGGGTACTGCAGGGGTTTTTGTAACTGCTGTCACTTTTCTCTTTTCAGATAACATTTTATATATCTATATATATTAATTATTATTTTTTTCTCTTTAATAGAAAAATAATTAAATAATGATTGTTTTCATAACGCTGGTGGGAGCCGTTTTATTATATTCGTATTTTGTATAATATTTTATACCGCAGGTTTGATCTTTTCTTCTCATAATGCCCAGGATACGTAACGGTAATGAAGTGACTCCCTCTATACTACTTCTCCGTAGAACACTCGTCATATCCGAGGAACTCGCGTTCCGGGACGAGCCACAGTAGATACGGGATGGTAAAAAACATGGCGCTCAGGCACCAGGCGGCAGTATTGACGAGGACAGTGTGTCGATTCTTCCACGTCGTCTTGTTCGATTCCATCGAGCGAATAATCACGTACCGGTTAATGCCAATTCCCAGAATGTTGAACAACGATGATAGTTGTGTCGCCTGGAAAACAGAGAATACCAGTCTACTGTCCGTTTCATGTTTTTCTGCCGACCGAATTTCGGCTAGTAAGAACATTAAATCTAAAAAATATTTAAATTAAATTTAAGAACATTTCATCAATAACTAAAAGGTCACCCTCCCGATATTTCTATTTGATGAAATTTCATAAAAAGTACCATGAGGCGAACAAGAGGTGGAGAATGGCCAGCAATGTCGATAGACGGCAACTAGGGGAAATTGACGCCAAAACCACAGACGCTTTGTGGTATGAACAACAAAATGCTTGTTAAATCATATCCGATTTTACTCCGATATTAAATATCTAGAAGGTAGGACACCCGCCATCTTTTCAACCAACCGAAGTGGTACTAGTGTACCTTGTGTCCAGCTCTCTTGTTCAGTACAGGCAACGCGGTTACTGCATTAGGGAGCCGGGCAGAAGGTAAATAACCCACTTTCGTTGGTTGAACAGGTGGCGAGTGTCCTACCTTCTAGATGTTTAATATCGGAGTAAAATCGTTCATACCACAGAGTGCCTGTGGCCGAAACCTGGCTAGATAGTCTGCAAATAATGTAACAGGTTTCGAAATTATCGAAGTGTAGTTGAGATAATTGTTGTATTCTCATTTCATGTGTTTCATGTTTCATGCAATTATATAACAAAACATGTCAATTATGGCTTACATGTACATGCCCTCTCAGTAGGCACAACATGTTATTTATATCAGAGACATCATCTGAGACATTTTCTGGCAAAATAAACATTAAAATTCACCATTACCACACGCATTGATTGGCACTATTATACATTTTATATCAGACGTAAATGTCCACACTGATATAAGGGGCGATAACCGTGTTTCCTTAAAATGTTAACAGACATAACTATTTATTCTCTGTATTTATTTGTTGATGTGCAATGATCATTCTTTATGATCAGTAGAAAATTATATTCTTTTCAGGTGACGCATTTAATTAGTATAAATAATTAAAACATAGCATGCCTCATTTGCATAAGTATGTGTTTATGAAACTAGCCTGATGACACCGCGCGTATCTATCAGTAAAAACATATTACTAAATGATTATATCTGTATAGCGGGCACTCTTAAATTTTAGAACTGGTGGAATACTGACACAATTATACACTTATTTAATTCCTATAAAGAACCGTTTGTGTCTACTGAGTGGGCATGTACCTTTAAACCTGCACGTTAATGAACAAAATAGCATCTGTCCACACTGAGCAAAGCGCAGGCTGCTCTGAGACTACAATGGACACCACTCTTATACATTCTGTATGACTTGCATACACCGCTTTTTATGAAAATGAATGAATGCAAATGGCTCGTAGAACCATCTGTATTATTTCTCCCTGCACTAAAAGCGACATATATATGCAAGATTTACCAAACTAAGTATACTAAGTTTACTTATTAGTACATGTTCCAGTATAACCCGATACGGGAAACACATACATCCGTGTTTCCTATGTCGGATTGTACATGGTAAACGAGGGTAACGGTGGTTGTGTTGCCACTTATTGTTTTGCCACACACCTTGTAACACGATATTAGAAACATGAACCCAATTTTTCTTTAGCCGATTTCATCAAACAAATCTAGCAAAGTATACTTTGAGGGAGTAATCATATATTTTTCCCGAAATGCATTATTTCATAGAACTAACGCCTGCATATACATTGTATTTGATGATTAAACGTATGCAAAATGATTATACTAAATTTATTACATTAATTTAATACATTCAGTATAATAACAATTCATAAATTTGTCCTTAAATTGAAAATTTCTCCCTCAAAGTATACTATGCTAGATAAGTAAACTTTGCAATGTTGGTGAAATCGGCTACAGAACCTTGACAAAGAGAGAGAGAGAGAGAGAGAGAGAGAGAGAGAGAGAGAGAGTCGCGTTTCACGGTGTGATCTGGATTCATTACTGTGGTTTTCGTCCCAATATACTGAATCATAAAAGACACACTGGTATTACAAAATGATTCGCTCCATTACTATTTATATCATGAATGTGTATTATCACAGTTTGCCATGTTACCTACATGTACATGTATTATACAATAGTCATGTAATTGTGCATTTGTGCACAGCTTGCTCATATACCACTAGTTATTCTGATAGTTTGTTCAAATAAAAACTATGTTCTGTTTTGTTTTGTTCTGTAATTAAGAACACACCAGTGAGATTTTACAAATCTATCCACACATTATTAAATAATCTAGTTTAACCCCCATGTTAAAGGTACATGCCCACTCAGTAGGCACAAAATGTTCTTTATAGTCATTAAATACGTGTATAATTGTGTCAGTATTCCACCAGATCTAAAAATTACGAGTGTCCGCTATACAAATACACGTATAATCATTTAGTAATATTTAATTTACTGATAGTGATTCGGGGTCGTATCCGGCTATTTTCATATGCAAATGAGGCATACTGTTTTTGTCGCGCCCGCTTGCGGAAAGCGCGATATAGTCGTGTGTCCGGTTAAAGTTTTTGGTTATGTTTTTTGGTTAAAGTTTTTTGTTATACTATATCTCTGCAACTGCTTTGCCCATTACCTTGAAATTTCACACGGGTGTGTATCATCATCTATATTTTCATTCTACCCCCTCCCGCGCTGCCCATGTGCACAATGTCAAGGTCAAATTACTTTGAAGTTGTTGGTTAAATTTTTTGGTTAAACTTTTTTGGTTAAAGTTTTCGTTATACTATATCTCTGCAACGGCTTTGCCCATTACCTTGAAACTTCACATGGGTGTTTATCATCATCCATATTTTCATTCTACCCCCACCCGTGCGGCCCCTGTGCCGAATGTCAAGGTCAAATTACTTTGAAGTTGTTGGTTAAAGTTTTTGGTTAAAGTTTGTTCATGTACTATATCTATGCATCTACCTTGCACATTACCTTGAACCTTCACATGCCTGTTTATCATCATCCATATTTTCATTCTACCCCCACCCGTGCGGCCCCTGTGCCCAATTTCAAGGTCAAATTACTTTGAGGTTTTTGGTTAAAGTTTGTTCATGTACTATATCTATGCACCTGCTTTTCCCATTACCTTGAAACTTCACATGGGTGTTTATCATCATCTATATTTTCATTCTACCCCCCTCCCGTGCGGCCCCTGTGCCCAATGTCAAGGCTTACGGAAAGCGCGATATAGTCGGCACTTTGGCGTCCGTCCGAACGTACGTACGTATGTCCGGTTTAAGTGTTTTGGTTAAAGTTTTTCCGTCTACTATATCTCTTTTTTTAGTGTCCATGCCTCGCCCCAAACTATGTAATCAGGTTTCAGAGTCCCGTCACTTTCAATGCGTGTTTTGTTTTTCGACCATCTTTGTCACTTTCAAGCTCAATTGCGCCCCATGTTAAATTATCATAGTAAACTTGTTTTTTTCCGCAATAAAATTAATATTTTATGAAATTTCACCAAATAAACATATTTAGCCAAGGTGACGTCTTTGTTATTAAGGAAAAAGTACTTACATTTAAATATGTTTTTTAACAATTTAATATGTTTAATAGTCCAATTTAGGTTTGGAAAAAAACACGTGGAACTGTAATCGTTTTGCTGACGACAGTAATGCTACTTCATTGCTAATTGGCGAACAACGTAGACCCAGATCAGACTGCGCGGACGCGCAGTCTGATCTGGGTAACGCTGTTCGGATACTGTATAAGATCCATGTTCCCGTACTGAAGCCAATTTAGGATGGTTATTGCCATGGCGAGACACATGTATTCAATTGTATCGTATGCAACAGATACCAGCATTCACGAATTATTTAATGACAATTTATTACACTAAGGTATTACAGATGCCAGATTTTTTTTAAATTAAATTTGTAAAAATAAAAACGAAATGTACGACATAACCCAAGTGTGTACTTTTATGCAATCTGCCAAACTGCGTGACCTTGTAACGTATTAGTTTTTAGCTCGCCTGCACGAAGTGCACACGAGCTTATGGCATACCCCCAGCGTCGTCGGCGTCGGCGTCGGCGTCGGCGTCCACAAACTTAAAGTTGGGATAAATGTCTTTATTTACAGGGAACGCCTTCAATTTTCATACTGATGATACTCTATCGTGCTATAGTAAATCCATGACCCATTCCACACCCCTTTCCAAAAGATCAACATTATAAACTTAACGTTGGAGTAACTATTTTTGTATAACTTCCGTTTCTTTACAGGGAACGCCTTGATATTTCATACATGCATTCATCTGATGATACTCTATCGTGCTATCGCAAATCCATGACCCGCCCCACCCCTTTCCCCAAGGTCAAGGTCACCAACTTGGCACATTCATAAACTTAACGTTGGAGTAAATGTATTTGTATAACTTCTGTTTCTTTACAGGGAACGCTTTGCTATTTCGTACATGCATTCATCTGATGATCCTCTATTGTGCGACAGCAAATCCATGACCCACCCCCACCATTTTCCCCAAGGTCAAGGTCACAAACTTAGCACATTCATACATGCATTCCTCATGTGAATAACTATCATGCTGTAGAAAATCACAAACTTAGTGCGTTCATAAACGTAACTTTGGTTTAAATTTTGTTTTACTTCTGTTTTCAGGGAGCGCATTGATATTTCATACATGCATTCATCTTAATATGCTATATCATGCTATAGCAAATCCACGATCCACCTTCCACCACTAGCCCAATTGTCAAGGTTACCGCCCACCCCTTTACCCAAGGTCATGTTATATAATATTCATGTTGTTTATACAACTGTGCCAAGTTTGAGTGAAGGCTGCCAACAGGCGAGCTTCGTTATCATCTGACAACTCTTGTTATATAACCAACTGACGCCGACAATATAATTTGAAGAAGAAACGGTAAAATGAAATATACATAACGTACGCTTTTCAATGACATCAAAATGAAAACGAATGTATTTGTATATTGAAAACATACCTACTTCACTGTATGATGTTGTGCTTTTGCAAATAAAACTAAAATTAAAAGTTGTTTTTAAGTATCATGATATGTATTAAACTCGTTAGCAGATTTTCTAGGAAATAAGTAAACGTATTTAATACATATAAATTCACTCATGTGAGGACTTTAAAAATATAAAACAACAATGACCTCGTAACCAGTTACCGACACTAATCCGTGGTCGTTTTAATATTTTAGTATACTATATAAAAGTGCTATGCTCGCATGCAAGAGCCAGTAAATCGCTGCTCTATAACAAAATAATATAAAATGCAGTAGATCTAAATTGTGGGAATAGAAAGATCAATTGTATCCAGAAATTCGTCATGTGACGTCACAGTTGCATGTCACGAAATAGACATTTACTTTAACCCATAATTTGCAACTTGAATGGGGTAATGGGATAATAAATTACCACTGTGCTATTATTTTCAGTTAGTCAGAGCAATTTGAATTCAATACTATCTCTTTGATTGCCGGTGTACGTGAATACCATTTGAAACGTGGGTGCCACCGTATGTTAATACACGGCTGTTGCATTTGACGCCAGCTTAGACACATACACTCTAACCCCTCTAAACCGGACACAATACAAGTTAGTTCTACTTAATTGTAATCAGGTTAATTTACATTTATCTCCGCTGAGTATGTATGTTCGTGATCGCAAAGCACCCACGCATGTCTTCGAGTAGTTATATGTCTGCTTCACAGTGTAACCTCTCTAAACCGGACCCCAGGGTGTCCGGTTTAGAGAAGTTCCGCTGTATCAGTTTTTAAAGTTTCGTCGTTCTTATTCAATATATGTGGCTTTGACGGGAGAAACATTGCGTATAAGAATTTGGACAAGTGCAGTACCTGATAAAATAGCACAATCCTGTAGCCGGATAACGATCTCCATAGTAGATGTATATTGCTGGTTACAACCATCACGGGTGTTTGAGGTATGGAACGACGAAGAGTGTAGACCCCGATAAGACTGCACCGACGACATACTCTCCTCGGCATATACCAGTATTGTTCCAGCAACATTGTTACATGGTGTGCCCATATTGGAGACAAGCCAGCTGATTTTGTAGTCGCGCGATATCTCTTAAAAATTCTTTACAAACTTTACGATATTTTAAATGGCATCGAAAGTTGACGAAATGGTCAGAAGCCGTATTTCCTCTGAGAGTTTCGTCAACAGTTGATGTCCATTACGAAAACAATCACATGCTATTTTTGTTAATATGTTTCATGAAAATATCACATCTTCGTTAAAAAATCACATGGTGTGTCTCCTCTGTTTTCGCCACGATTTTAGGCAATGTAGAGGAAACTGGAGATACATGTAACGCAACCTCTATTTACCCGACAGTCACAACACAAAACCCAAATAAGTTAATTGTATTAAGCAAATAAAACGCATATACGTATAATCAGTCAAACTGTTTGCACCGACGCTCGCCTCAAATGATTTATTCCCTCTGTGTATTGCAAACCGTGTAGTTGCTGATCTACGCTGATCGCTACATGTATCATCCGATTGACAAAACCAACTTATGTCACACCTGTCGCCACAAATTGTAACATTTAACACCTGCCCAGCCTACCCTGAGATCGGAATTCATACAACACCTGTCTTCGTGCGTTGGCAAAATACAACATTGCGTGCACAAACCGATTTTCCCGATGTTAATCTTATCAGGAGAATTAACGATCACCTTAAACGTTTGTCATAAAGAAATCCCAGATCTAGGTATAATTGTACGTTTAACCTTATGTGCCAGCTCATGGGAAAACATTAAAAACTCACTTACAATTTAAATACACGTACATGTTGTTCATCGACGACTATCGTTCACGTGTATGATTAAGCCTGGACAAATTACTTAGCTATTTCTGTCGCTGTTTTAACTTTACTGTAGACCGCTGAACAACTTGGAAAATGTTAAAGAAGTTTCACTATAGGTGAACATTAGTCGTCGACAATAGTCGTTGATGTTAGAGCCAACAATTGTGCATCGACGACTATCGTTCACGTGCATGATTAAGCCGGGAAAACCGGCTTAATCATACACGTGAACGATAGTCGTCGATGAACAATAGTCGGCTCTACAAAGCTTAAAGGTCTATGTTTGTGATCACGATTGGCAGTTTTTTTCTTAAACTGTTGTTTGGGGTCCAAACTAGGGTTTAGGCTATTTTTATTCGATTACGACCTCAAACGGCAGTTTCTGGCCAAATGCACAATAATTGCTCAAACTGGGGTTTGAGAGCCTAAACCCTGGTTTAGACTCTCAAACTGGGGTTTAGGGAATTATTGTGCATTTGGCGAGCCTAAACTAGGGTTTGGGCAGTCTAAACTGGGGTTTGAGCTCAAACCGTGGTTTAAGCTATCAGAAACCCTAGTTTCAGAGTCCAAACGGTGGTTTCTGCCGCCAAGTGCACAATAATTGCTCAAACCAGGGTTTAAGAAAACTACCATTTGGGATCTCAAATGGCAGTTTAAGCCCAAACTAGGGTTTGAGGAGCCTAAACTAGGGTTTGAGCTCCAAACCACGGTTTAAGGAATTATTGTGCATTTGGCATGCCATATTAGTACATGTAAGTGTTCATCGAGTCAGAATCTGCCTTTTCAGCTGTGGGAACTATCATTTTTGAATGACATCGAAAAGTGTTACAGTGAAACTTCTTTAAACTGGACACCCTGGGAGGTCCCCATGGTGTCCGGCTTAGAGATGTTCCACGATAAATCAGGCATATAACCATTCTGCGACATACTTATATATTTTGCAATCGTGAACATGCATTGTTATCTGAGATACGTTACAAAGAAACCTCTCAAAATCAGATCACACATATTATCTCGGTGTCCGGTTTAGAGAGGTTCCACAGTCTATATGCACGGAAATTGTATCAATAACGGCATA
The DNA here is from genome assembly GCA_029237695.1 of Conchocele bisecta. NCBI lineage: Eukaryota > Metazoa > Mollusca > Bivalvia > Lucinida > Thyasiridae > Conchocele > Conchocele bisecta. Next base: position 97,635,482 of record CM055270.1, read on the forward strand.
CACGTGTGAATTTGACAACAAATGCGACTTTATGCAAATCGAATGTCTCGGGGACACGACGAAGGTTGTCTATCTACAAAAAGCTGAACAAAAAACGTTTCTAAATGTCATATGTGTTTACGGGTGGGCGATATTTATAATGGTACACGCCCTATCGTATGGGATTTTCTTTTGAACGTTACCTCATCGTCTGAAAATGCGGCAATTAACCATTGTGGGTTTTGGATTTACCGATGTAGATGATTACAGATGCTAATATGGTTTTTCTCCGCAAAGTCAACCAGTCCATATGCCATATATTTGTAAGTATTTTCAAGTCCTCCTTTTCCATCACATTTCTTGTAAGTTTAAAGGTACATGCCCACTCAGTAGTCACAACATTTTATTTATAGGAATTAAATAAGTGTATAATTGTGTCTCTATTCTACCAGTTCTAAAAATTACGAGTGTCCGCTATGCACCATTACCCCACGTATTGATTGGAATTATTTTGTATTTCAATTTTTTTATTATCTTTGCTACATATAATACATACATGTACATACACAATGTTTACAATGCATTTGTACAGAAACGATTAAACACTTTATAGAGATAATTTATACATGTACATACACAATGTTTACAATGCATTTGTTCACAAAATGTTAAACAATTTATGAAGATAAACAGTGTTTTGTGTCTTAGTATATGTGACATGTAACAACGAGTTTTTATTTTGATGATGTGAGTGGTGGTGTGAGTATAAATGGGTGCGGGGGCTGGGTCTCGGTTTAAAAAAGGGGGATACTATTTTTGGCATTGTATATATATATGTGTGTGTGTGTGTGTGCGTATAAACAAACTAATTTGTAGGTACTTTGGCAAATTTTAGTTTAAAATCTTCCATTTTAAATTAAATTGCATCAATTTATCTTTCATTGTCGCGATTTTTTCTTCAATCAGGATTGTTTTTTTTGTAAATACATATTAAACGAGTTTAGTATTGGCAATATTTGAGCACATTACATTTGAAGATAAAATATTTTGCTACGAGAAAGGAATTAAATAAATTGATCAGAACTGACTTTTGTTTGGATACTACGTTAATATTACAAAATGAGATGTTTTCGTAGTTTAGATTCGTATTGTAATTTAGTTTCAATTTCAATAGTTCATCTATTTCCAACCAAAAGGTTTGGATAGTTTGACATTCCCAAAACATATGTTTTTTTTATTTTATTTGAGTCTACGTTCATATTACAAAATTCACACAGATTTGATGGTTTCAAGTTACATGCAAATAGGAAGGATTTGTTTGGTATTATTCTCATTAGGTATTTGTACTGGAATGCTCTTAATTTTGTGCTAACAGTACTTTTGATAGGTGATATAAATATTTGCTTCCATGCAACATTTTGAATATTTAATTCATTTTCCCATTTAACGGTGTGTTTTAGTATAGGTAATTTCATTGCATCGATTTTGTTTGTTTTCCATATAGCATCTTATTAGCCGTTTTATTTTTTCAAAAGTTTTGAAATTAGATATTCAGGTGTGATGACTGTGTTAATACTTTCTGTTCTAAGTGTTTCTTCCATTCGTCTTTAATATTACCTATTAGTGTGAAGTATTTTAAAAAATCTCCATTGTTCAAATTGTACAAATATTTCAGTTCATTAAATGTATAGAAGTGTTTTGTTCTGTAATCGTAAATATGTTTTATATACATTATCCCTTTATCGTACCAGTCTTTATAAAACAATGTATTGTTGTTTTGTTGATATTAGTATTATTGCCATACTATTTACATCAGCTATGACCGGATGTTTATGTCTGTAGTTAATTTTTACTCCACGATGTAACAATCTCACCTAAAAAAGTATACTTTTTGATTATCAGTTTTGCATCAACTGGATTAAAATTGCATTTGAACAGTAAATCACCACCATGCTTGTTCAGTTCATTGTCATAGGCTGTTTTCCATTGATTTTGTGATCCCTTTAATCTTTTTATCCAAGATGCTTTTAATGAATGCAAAAAGGCGTGAATATTTATCATTTTTAATCAACAATTTTCGTAGTTCATTGGACCATGTATATAAGTTATTGTTACAACATGTATTATTGTTATATCTAGTTACTCCCAATTTTAAAATAGTACATTTTACCTTTGTTTAATTTCAACCCAGATACATTTGCAAAGTGTTCTAATGTACTAACAAGTTCTTTAAACGCTTGTTCTGTTCCATCAAGTGTGAAGCTTGCATCATCTGCGAAAAGTGTTTGTTTTATTTCTTCCCCACCAAAAAATTTACCTTTAATATTTTGTATTAATGCTAATTTTGCGTGACAATAGTTCTATGCATAGAATGCAAATGTATGCTGATAAAGGACAGCCTTGTCTGACGCCTTTTTTAACATTAAAGAAACTGGATAAATGACCGTTATTTGTGATACAGCTTTTAGCATCTTTGTAAAAAAGCGCTACCAACCAATTGAATTAGCGAGTTGCCAAAGTTGAGATGCTTTAGACATTTAATTATAAATATGGCTTAGACTATCCAAAGCTTTTGGAAAGTCTGCAAAAAATATAATTCCCGTTTTAATTGTTCTCATTTGTATCATCAATTATTTCCATAAGGGTTCTTAACATTTTCTCCAATATATCTTCCTTTAATGAACCCTGTCTGGTTAACATTTAACAAGATGTTAACAACTACTTTTTTTATTCTGTTAGCTATTACCTTTGTTGCAAGTTTATAGTCAACGTTTAAAAGTGATATCGGTCTCCAGTTTTTCAATAAAGAGTGTATTCTTGTCCTTATTTTGGTAATAGAGTAATTATGCCTTGTTTTTGGAGCTCCGTTAGCGTTTCCATTTTCATACGAGTAATATTGAGTTGATATAATAATTGCTTTATATCATCTCCAGTATAGTTTATAAAATTCTGCTGTTAAACCATCGGATCCAGGACTTTTCATGTTTTTCATTTATTTTAAAGCTAATTGACATTCGTATTCGTTTATGATACCGTCACATGATTGTTTCTCATCATCATTTAGTTTATGTTCTGTCGAATTTAAAAAGCTACTATCATCATTATCCAAGTTCAAGTCCTTGCTATAAATACCTTCGCAATAATCTTTAACACGATTCAAAATATTGGCATGGTCTGTTTCGATGTTATTCTGTATGTTTAGCTATTTAATTGTTCGTTCTTCTGATCGTTTTTTCTCCATGTTTGAGAAATATTTTGTATTTTTTTCAGCACCTTCCACCCATTCAGCTTTTGATCTTAGAAGTATTCCTTTTGTTTTTTCTTCATTTATGTTATCAAGTTTACTTTTGTCTAAATTGAGTTTGTCTGCTACATCTTGATTGGTTGGGTTCTCTCTCTCTCTCTCTATCTGTCTCTCTCTGTCTCTCTCGCTCTGTGTGTCTCTCTCTCTCTCTATCTCTCTCTCTTTCTCTGTCTGTGCGCAAACTGTAATGCATTACTGTGGTTGCATAAAAATAAGTACGCAATTGTACTTACTTGCCACCAAATCCCCAAGGGTTGTGGGTTCGAATCCCACCATCGTCATATTTTTTTTCTTTTCTGTTTTACTTTTACCTTCGTTTTGACTGGTAAATCGTGGCATATTGCACGCAGAATGTAAATAGTGACAGAATGGCACAATTTAGTGTCTGTTTTATTTTTACCCCATTAAACGCCTATACACCCCTTTAAATCTTGATCATGTAAAAATGTAAAAAGTAAAAAATGCGCATTGTTGTTGGTTGACCATTGTTAGTTGATATACCGGTAATCATTAACTTATACTTGTTGTGCTTATATTTAAGGGTGGGAATTGGTTTGATGGCCTTCCATACCCGGTATTAATTTAACTTATAATCATTGTATATTGGTTAGAAGGCACAGTTGATAAGTCAGCAATCCGGGTTAAAAATGGGCCTTAGTTGTACATCACCAAAATCATTGATGACCTTGGTCAATGTACAGCAAGGTGAACCATGGTGAAAACTGGTATATCACTAAGTACTGTATATCACAAAAAAATGTTAACCATGGTCACTGGCCATGGTCATTGGTTGACCATGGTTGTAAATCAGTAAAAGCATGGCTTATCTGGCTGACCGTGGTCAATAACCATGGTGAGCATGTTTAGGAACCATGGTCAAACATGGTCAAAACTGAACCGTGGTTGAATATCACCATGACCATGGAACCATGGTCACTGACCATGGAACCATGGTCACTGACCATGGTAACATTTTATTCGCGGGTGTGCATCATTTAAAGCATGGTTAACCATGGTTAGTAACCATGGTCAACCTTGGTTTTTTCAATAGCATGGTCGGTTGTGATGAAAAAGGACGGTCGACCATGGTTCAACCATGGTCAACTGTGCTTGGCAGTGGTTGACCATGGTTGACCATGGTTGACCATGGTCGTATTTCGCCTGGGTATACTTCCTCGACTGGATGAGAAGTTATCGTGGACAGGCACCGTGTGGTGGACAGGCACCGCGTGCCGATACATAACCACGGTTGTGGTGTACTTGTTTCGTGTATTGGTTTAACCATATGCGCCAAAGTATCTAGCCATTTTATATATAATAGCGATACGTCGCAGGTGTGTTACACACATATCGACAACTTACACCCTATTAGAGATGAGAAGCGCTTGGTTATACTCACAGTATAATACAGCAATCTGCCATACATAACAACATATAGTATAGACAGCCCATTCAGAACTAAAGATATGTGCCTTATTATAGTGCTGAATATTAGTCATTCAAATGTTGGGTTCTCTGTGCGTGTCGTGTACATACTTTTTGGATAAATGTCGTACTGTTTTGTTTGCTTTTCTTCAATCCTTTCATCTGTGAACGTCATACCTGCAAGCTTACATTAACTAGAGGAGTGAGGCTAAGGGATACCCCCCCCCCCCCCCCGACTCTCATCATGTCAGGGAGGTGGGCAGGGGTATAACAATTACAAAACTTGCTGAAAATGCTAAAGTTCGGAGGTATGACATCCCTACCATGTGTACTGAATACCGTGATCATGAAACCTCTTTCTGCCCACCAATTCAATCTTATATTTTTCATTGAGCCTCCTGATAACATGTCGTAGAGTTGCAGTGAAATACTGACGTCATATGTAATAGTGACGTCATAGTAATCACAGCGGTAAAATTATGTCGTTTGTAAGCAAGTCGTGTTATTGTCGCGCCTGCTTTAGCAGAGGCGCGACTGTAGTCAGCGCTTTTTCCGTCGTCTTCCTCGTCGTCCGCGTCGTCCCCTTTTTGTGTAAGGCAAATGCGTTAAAGTTATTGTTTTTTTCAAAATATCTCTGTAACCCCTTGCCACACTTTGATAATATTTCAAATCAATGTTTGTCTAGGGATGATGCTTCACTACACACACCCACACATCCAAATTCTGAAGGTCAAGGTCATTTATTTACTTGTAATGTTCACCGGTTTTGCAACAGAAATACGTTAAAGTTATTGTTTTTTCACAATATCTCTTTAACCCCTTGCCACACTTAGATAATAGTTCACATCAATATTGTCTAGGGATGATACTTCATTACGCACACCCCCACATCCAAATTCTCAAGGTCAAGGTCATTTATTTACTTGTAATGGTTCACGGTCAAATGCCTAGGCAGGCGCGATACCGCTTCCGTGGCGGAATTCTTGTATTTTATATATTCGACGGCACTAACCATACATACTCGTAAGAGTGACGGAAATCTAGTAAATACATGATTAGTGCCGTCGAATATAAAATATATTCGGTTGAGCCTTAGACAGCTTTATTGGGGCGAGCTTTAGCGAGCCCCTATAAAGTTGTCGGGACGAAACCGAATATATTTTATATTCGACGGCACTAATCATGTATTTAATTTATACCGCATACTAAATTTAATTGTTTGAACTTGCGTGACGTCATGTTTTGACGTCATTCCCTCGACATACGTCACAAATCTAGCGACGTCATTCAGCGGCATCCACGTTCAGTAGGCTCGGTATCTGATTTAATGTCCGAATTATTTACGATGAGCCTTAATATTGGCTGTTTTTAGACTACACAGTTGTCATAATAAGCATTGCGATCGTAATGGACATATCCATGTCGTTGGTTACATCGCATATACTGTAAAAATGGACAAACTTCAGATGAACCGACAGCGATTTCGATTTTAAAATTCGCCTCCATCTTGAATTTGCTGTTGAGACTGACCAATCAAAGGCCACGATTAGGAGTCAAAGGTGAAACAAATGAAGGCAAAAACGGCACTTCGCGTATATTAGGCTACTTCAGGTATATTGGGTTACTTCAGATATAAACAGCATTTATTCAATCCCCTTTATTAAGCTACACGGAACAATGGTTGAAGCCTCTTACATTTTCAAAATTTACGGTGGAGCATGCCACCGGACGCCCCTAGCAACATTGGGGCATTTCGGCTCGTCATGACTTGGCCCTGAGGATGCAGGAAATGGCGTTTTACACCTTAGATTTCAAAAAATTCCGGTGGAGCATGGTCCCCGACCCCCTAGCACAATCTGGCCCTTTTGGCCCTCACGATTGGGCCCTCAATAATTTTCCCGTTCTGCCGCATATGAAGTGCTGCATTTAAATTTGGAAACATCTTGCGTTCATGTTGATATGCGGCACATTTAGACAATTTTAATACGGCCCGATATGAGCAAATTGAAATCGAGTTTAAAGACTTAGCTCGGGAGCCGCCATTTTCACGTCGCTATGGGCATATTTTAATGAGACAAGGGCATTAGCCGGGGCGGCGGAAGTGTGTGTGTTGGGGGTGGGGGGTGCCCTGCCCCCCCCCCCCCCACCACCCAAATAATTGTGTTCCAATAATGAAGCACATATTGTCAATGTCATCCTCAAACTTGCTGAGAATGCGGAAATGGGTTTCACTGAATTACTGTACAAATACAAATACTATTAATAATGCCAAAATAAAATCGTATTTAAAACAAAACAAATAAAATTATGGGGGTGTTTTTTGGGGGTGTTTTGACCAAAGATGGGTGTGTTTTGACCAAAGATGGGGGCATTTTGACCAAATGGGGGCGTTTTGACCAAAATGGGGGCGTTTTGACCAAAATGGGCGTTTTGACTTGGGGGCGATTTGACTTCGAGGCGTTTTTGACCTGCTTCCCGTTTCACTCCTCCTAGATTTCAAAAATTTCCGATGGAGCATGGCCCCTACCCCCCGCCTCCCCCCCCCCCCCCCCCCCCCCCCCCCCCCCCACCCCCGCCACCCCCCCCCCCCCCCCCGCCCCCCCCCCCCCCCCCCCCCCCCCCCCCCCCCCCCCCCTAGCAACATCCAGGCCCTTTGGGTCTTCAAGACTGGGACCTGAGAATGCAGGAAATGCCGTTTGACGCCTCTTACATTTTCAAAATTTACGGTGGAGCATCCCCCCGAACCCCTTTAGCAAAATCGGGCCATTTGGGCCCTCAGGACTGGGCCATGATGATGCAGGAAATGGCGTTTCACGCCTCTTAGATGTCAAACATTTCAGGGGGAGCATGCCTCCGGACCCCCTAGCAAAATCAGACCCTCACGATTGCCCCCCCCCCCCCAATAAGTGTCCAGTTCCGTCGCCTATGATTAATGTTTATGTTTACAATAACACGTTCTGACTCAATGACAGATGCCGCGAAAATACTCGGAACCGGAATTAATATTGCAATGCATTGTGGGACGGCTTGCACTGGTTTGGTTAATTTAACCAGTGGTTGAATCTTCCAGAAACTGGTTAGTTAACCATATGGTTAGTGGGTTTTATACAAACGGTTAACCAGTCTGGTTAACTAACCACGAATTTAACCAGTGGTTAGGCGCTGATCAGTGGTTAATTTAACCAAGGTTTATACCATTGGCCGCTGGTGTTTTATATGCGGATTCATCCAGTATTCCCTTGACTTAGTGAAAAGTGGGGATATTCAACTTGTGTTGCACGTATCTTCAAAAGTATGCAGAAAATACAAGGTAGCTACATATATTTTTTATTTTTGACCGAATATGGTCATGTCATTTATCATCAAATCGAAGGTATCAATGAGGCGATGACTCTGGTACATTATTGTCGAAATCGGATGGTTATGTCATCCAAGATGGCCGCCGAAAGGTCACAAGGTCGTTATTTTTTTAGAGATTTCAAAATTCTTCTTCACATGAACCGCTTGGCCCATGGTAGCCAAACTAAGTTATGGACAATTGGTGAAGCCTTTTCAGATTTGTTGAAATGGAGGTTATCCCTAATCCAAGATGGCCGCCGTCTAAAAGTAGCATACATTCTTATCAAATCTTCTTCTCATGAACCGCCGACCGGATTTCAACAAAACTTGGTAGGAATGATCGATGTACAATGCTCTGTCAAAGTTGTTAAAATGGTGACCCCGGGGTCAAAAATGGGCGTAGCCCGTGGGGTCAAATTGGGATCAAATGTTATTTTGACCGAATATGGTCATGTCATATATAAAATTGAAGGTATCAACGAGGCGATCACTCCGGTACATTTTTTGTCGAAACCGGATGGTTATGTCATCCAATTTGGCCGCCGAAAGGTCAAAAGGTTGTTCTTTTATTAGAGATTTAAAAATTCTTCTTCACACGAACCGCTTGGCCCATGGTGGCCAAACTTAACAGTTATAGTCCATGGGTGAAGCCTTTTCAGATTTGCTAAAATGGAGGTCATCGCTAATCAAAGATGGCCGCCGTCTAAAAATAGCAATACATTCTTAAAAAATCTTCTTCTCATGAACCGCTAGCCGGATTTTGACGAAACTTGGTAGGAATGATTGATGTAATGATTGATGTACAATGCTCTTTCAAAGTTGTTAAAATGGTGACCCCGGTGTCAAAAATTGGCGAGGCGATCGCTCTGGTGAATTATTTGCCAAAATCAGAGAATTACGTGATCCATGATGGCCGCCAAAAGGTCCATTTATTCGAGATTTTGAACGTCTTTTTCTCAGGAACCACATGGCCGATGCTGTCCAAACTTCGTAGTAAGTTAAGATCCTTGGTGAAGCATTTTCAGATTTGGTAAAATTATCGCTTAATCCAAGATGACCACCATCTAAAAATAGCTCAGATGTTTTAAAAACACATATGAACTCAATGTCACATTCTCCTCTGGTGTTCATGGAGTCAGGTGAGCGAATTAGGGCCGTCTTGTTATGCCCAACCACGATAGTGGAGGGGGCATTTAGTGTTACCCTTGTCCGTCCGTCCGTCCGTCCGTCCGTCCGTCCGTCCGTCTGTCCGTCCGTCCGTCCGTCCGTCCGTCCGTCCGTCCGTCCGTCCGTCCGTCCGTCCTTCCGTCCGTCACGAAACTTTAACGCTCGGGTAAATGTCTCATAATTTCTTCATACTTCAACCGATCTGCTTCATATTTCATATACACATTGCTCTAATGGTCCTCTACCGCCTTGTGTCAAATCCACGTTCGTTCTGCCACCGCCAAGTCCAGGGTCAAGGTCACATACTTGGTGCTTCAAAAACTTTAACGCTCAGGTAAATATCTTATAATTTCTGTTTTCTCTCACGGATCAGCTTCATACTTCATATACGCATTGCTCTAATGGTCCTCTACTGCCTTGTGCCAAATCCACGTTAGTCCTTATCCCGCCAATCCCAGTGTCCAGGTCACATACTTCAAAAACTTTAAAGCTCGTGTAAAAACAAAATTTTACTTGGAATTTGGCCTCATTTATTATCAAAGCGATATGTGGGGCATCCGTGTTCTATGAACACATTTTCTAGTTTGATTTGCAATGATCATACTTTATAATCTGTTGAAAATATTATTTTTGCAGGTGACATATTTAATTAGTATAAATAACTAAATATATCATGCCTCATTTGCATATGAAAATAGCCTGATACTACTGCAAGTCACTATCAGTAAAATAAATATTACTAAATGATTATATCTGTATAGCGGGCACTTGTAATTTTTAGAACTGGTGGAATTGTGACACAATTATATACTTATTTAATGCCTTATAACGAACATTTTATTCCTGCTGAATGGGCATGTACCTTTAAAACATTTAAACTGTAATAGGTAGAGGTTTGAAGCTTGATGTTTAACTTTCTTATGGAATGCTTATGCAGTCCAATCTCCAGTAATGGCCACCGCCCTGCAAAGGTCTGGATGGGTTGTGGCCTAGAACACCTGCCTTCCAATCCGGAGGTTGTGGGTTCAAACCTCGCCTAAGGCATCAACAATGCTTTCATAGTATTTCCATCCCAGTGTCAAGAATTACAAATTGGCATTCTGCGGATTTCAAATAAACACACCATTATATGTGAATTATAACTTACTTATTATTTACCCAGGCCAGTCGCAAATCGTGGGTGGCAGGTGGGATCAGGCGATGGGTAATTTAATGATCGGGGTTCATCCTTACCGGAATCCCGACTGGAGACCTGGTTTGGCCCTCACATACGTCTTACATTTTGTATGTGATAGTTGAATCTGGTTATACCCCGTATGTGAATATTACGATATTCGTAATCCTATTTTAGGGGAAGGGGCCAAGTGACTTGGTGTGGTATGGACCTGGCACCAGGTCAGGTTATTCTAATTTCAGGGCTGAATATATTTGTTCTTGATGTAAATATTCCGTTCTGATTTTGGTATTTTCCCCCCAATGCAGCAGGTTACAATGGGATCGAACCCGTTTGCCCGGCCTTACATGACCTTAGCTGTTGACAGGCTGTTAAATACTAATAAATAAACAAACAAACAAACAGTCGCAAAGCTCTGCCTAAACAGGATTTAGAATCGCTATACTAGTATGTATTTGGCTGTCTGACACAAAGTGAGCGCGTATGTGAGCGGTAATTTGCTTTGTGTCTCGTGAAACAAGGCATACACTCAGTTCTAAATATAGTTCTGAACATTTAATAATTAATTTAAAACATATTGCAGAAAGCGTTGCAATATGTGATTAACTGAGACAAAATGCCGTTCTGTCATTTGTCAAGAAACTAGTGTAAACAATAATGCAAGGTTCTCTCCAAATTCGTCTCGACTACAACTGAATTATTGATGTATATTTACAGGCTATGACCTCATCCCTGTGGCTGTATGTACCAATAACAAGATAACTATAACAGTGGACAAGGTATACCCAGATTTACCCACAACAACACTGACAGTTACAGTGGCTGATAGTAGTAATAATCTTGTGGTAAGTACTTCAAATTTTACTGAAACTCCAAATTTTACAAATTGTGGTCATGGCATAACTGTCGCTGTGAAATGCATCTCTTTGTCGTTCTCACCTTCTCTATATGACCTTAGCTGTTGTTGTGACGTTAAACCCTTTCACTTTCACTGTTTTTGTCGTTCTCAATGAGTATAAACTTGGAATCCCACCGGGGTTACATTATATTAAATTGTTGAAGTAACGACGGTACATGTATATATTGAATTGCCATTTCAGGCACTCTGATCTGTTTATGCCAATGAATGTTTTTACAAGAGTTGCAGATTTGTTTGCAATTGAACGTGAAGGTAAATTTCATGTTTTTCTTTTATGTTTCTTTTTATCTTGCCTGCACGAAGTGCAGAAGAGCTTATGGCATTCCCCCGGCGTTGTCGGCGTCGGCGTCCACAAACTTAAACGTTGGGTAAATGTCTTATAACTTCTGTTTTCTTTTATGGAACACCTTGTTATTTCATACATGCATTCCTCAGATGACCCTCTATCATGCTGTAGCAAATCCATGACCCATCACCCAGCCGTTACCCCAAGGTCAAGGTCACAAACTTGGCACATTCATAAACTTAACGTTGGGGTAAATGTCTTATAACATCTGTTTCCTTTCACGGAATGCCTTGATATTTCATACATGCATTCATCTGATGATACTCTATCATGCATTAGCAAACACATGACCCAACGCCCATCCCTTACCCCAGGGTCAATGCCACAAACTTAGCACATTCATAAACTTAACGTTGGGGCATATGTCTTATAACATATGTTTCCTTTCATGGAATGCCTTGATATTTCATACATGCATTCATCCGATGATACTCTATCGTGCTATATTAAATACATGACCCACCGCCCATCCCTTACCCCAAGGTCAAGGCCACAAACTTAGCATATTCATAAACTTAAAGTTGGGGTAAATATCTTATAACTTCTGTTTCCTTTCATGAAACACCTTGTTATTTCATACATGCATTCCCGAGATGACCCTCTATCAGGCTGTAGCAAATCCATGACCCACCACCCAACCCTTACCCCAAGGTCAAGGTCACAAACTTAGCACATTCATAAACGTAACGTTGGGGTAAATGTCTTATAACATCTGTTTTCTATCATGGAACGCCTTGATATTTCATACATGCATTCATCTCATGATAGTGTATGATGCTATAGCAAATCCATGACCGACCGCCCATCTCTTACCACAAACAAGGTCAAGGTCACAAACTTAGCACATTCATAAACTTAACGTTGAGGTAAATGTCTTATGACTTCTGTTTCCTTTCATGGAATGCCTTGATATTTCATACATGCATTCCTCAGATGACCCTCTATCGTGCTGTTGCAAATTCACGACCCACCACCCAACCCTTGCCCCAAGGTCAAGGTCACAGACTTAGCACGTGCATAAACTTAGTGTTGGGGTAAATGTTGTGTAACTTCTGTTTATTTGCAGGGAACGCCTTCATATTTCATGCATGCATTCATCTGATGATACTCTATCGTGCTATAGCATATCCATGATCCACCCCATCCCTTTCCCCAAGGTCAAGGTCACAAACTTATTATTTCAGACATGCATTCCTCAGATGACCCTCTATCATGCTGTAGCAAATCCATCACCCACCACCCAGCCATTAACCCAAGGTCAAGGTCACAAACTTATCACATTCATAAACTTAACGATGGGGTAAATGTCTTATAACATCTGTTTCCTTTCATAGAACGCCTCGATATTTCATACATGCATTCATCTGATGATACTCGATGGTGATATAGCAAATCCATGACCCACCGCCCATCCTTACCTCAAGGTCAAGGTCACAAACTTAGCACATTCATAAACTTAACTTTTGGGTAAATGTCTTACTACATCTGTTTCCTTGCATGGGACGCCTAGATATTTCATACATGCATTCCTTAGATGACCCTCTATCATGCTGTAGCAAATCCACGACCCACCACCCAACCCTTACCCCAAGGTCAAGGTCACAAACTTAGCATGTTCATGAACGTAACGTTGGGTGTAAATGTTATGTAACTTCTGTGTATTTACAGGAAACGCCTTCATAGTTCATACATGCATTTATCTGATGATACTCTATCATAGCAAATCCATGACCCACCCCGATCCCTTTCCCCAAGGTCAAGGTCACAGACTTAGCACATTCATAAACTTAATGTTGGGGTAAATGTCTTATAACATCTGTTTCCTTTCATGGAACGCCTTGATATTTCATACATGCATCTGATGATACCTATCGTGCTATGGCAAATCCATGACCCACCACCTAGCCCTTACCCCTCGGTCAATGTCACAAACTTAGCACATTCATAAACTTAACGTTGGGGTAAATGTCTAATAACATCTGTTTCATTTCATGTAACGCCTTGATATTTGATACATATATTCCTCAGATGACCCTCTATCATGCTGTAGCAAATCCACGACCCACCTCCCAACCCTTAACCGAAGGTCAAGGTCACAAACTTATCATGTTCATAAACTTAACATTGGCGTAAATGTTGTGTAACTTCTGTTTCATTACAGGTAGCGCTTTTTATGCCACCGGGTTTCTAAGAAACGGGTGACATATATTGTTTGGACCGTCCGTCTGTCCGTCTGTCCGTCTGTCCGTCTGTCCGTCCGTCCATCTGTCCGGGCCAACGTCCGGGGGTTTGAGAACTTAGGGGCGTGGTTAGGAACAAAAGATTCCTTTGTAATATTCCGTAAGCTCATAAACTCTATTGTTGTTTAGGGGCTTTTTCATTGTTCTTCAAACAATGGAATACCCCATAAACCCAAAATGTTGGAACGTCCGTCTGTCCGTCTGTCCGTCCGTCCGTCACACTTTTCGGGTAACCATTTTGTCACAGTTTCTCAAATATGCTGCAGGTGGCATCCGCGTTCGACAGACGCATTTCTTGTTTATTTTATCATGCATTCATCTGATGATCCTCTATTGTGCTGCAGCAAATCCTTGACCCACCCCTTTCCCCAAGATCAACATCATAAACTTAAAGTTGGAGTAAATGTCTTTTTATAACTTATGTTTCTTTACAGGGAACCTCTTGGAATTTCATACATGCATTCATCTGATGATACTCTATCGTGCTATAACAAATCCATGACCCACTCCCCACCCCTTTTCCCAAGGTCAATGTCACAAACTTAGCACATTCATAAACTGAACGTTACGGTAAATGTCTTATAACATCGGTTTCCTTTCATGGAACGCCTTGATATTTCATACATGCATTCTGCAGATGACCCTCTATCATGTTGTAGCAAATTCATGACCCACCACCCAGCCCTTACCCCAAGGTCAAGGTCACAACTTAGCATGTTCATAAACTTAATGTTGGGGTAAATGTTGTGTAACTTCTGTTTCCTTACAGGGAACGCTTTGGTATTTCATACATTCATTCATCTGATGATCATCTATTGTGCTACACCAAATCCATGACCCACCCCACCCCTTTCCCCAAGATCAACATCATAACCTTAACGTTGGAGTAAATGTATTTTTATAACTTCTGTTTCTTTACAGGGAACGCCTTGATATTTCATACATGCATTCATCTGATGATTCTCTATTGTGTTACAGCAAATCCATGACCCACCTACCCCACCCCTTTCCCCAAGGTCAATGGACCGGATCGCATCCTTTAACTCCTTGTACCATTTATTCAAGATGTTTTCTTGAATTTTCACGTTCTTTTCTTGAATTTTCAAGAAAAGATCTTGAAAATTCAAGAAAAGAACTTGAAAATTCAAGAAACATCTTGAAAATTCAAGAAAAGATCTCGAAAATTCAAGAAAAGAACTTGAAAATTCAAGAAAATATCTTGAAACATCCTTTATTAGAAACGATCTTGAAAATTCAAGAAAATATCTTGAAAATTCGATAAAAGAACTTGAAAATTGAAGAAAATATCTTGAATAAATGGAAATTAAAAAAATGTAAAATGGCCCTTATGGGCTTCCGTAGAGCAATGTAAATACGCTCTGGAACAATGGCTTCGCCGAAGCAAGAAGCTGAATGCCAGTTATTTTTAGTAAAAGGAATACACCCTGCATGACGTCAGCTCAAAACCTCCTATTGTGGAAACCAAATTGATCGCGAAAACCAATGACTCAGCACATTTTCAGAACACAAGCAAAACTGTTCAATAAAGTGTGTGTTTTTTGTTGGACATATTAATTATTGTTAAAAGTGCTGTCGAAGTCAGTACGATTCAAATATTGGTCAACGGTAATAAAGAAATAATTCCTACCTGAAACGAATGTTTCGTGTCTGGCAGCCAGTTCTCGTTAGATAAGTATGTAAAATGTATGTCACTTATTGATGCGTCTTGGGATTCGTTAAAGTCGTCGTATTTCCCTCTCAACCTTAGGAAACTTTTGCAGAAATGTACGTCTGTACCATTCACAAATCGTTGAGTACACCACAGTGAGTATCTGTATATCCGTATTTAGATCTTATCAACAATGAAGACAGCAAATCTCACAACGATATTATGACCCGAATGTATCGGCAATATGACCAATCATTGTATTATTACGCATTTGGCACGTACAATGAAATAAAGTAAGCAACAAATAGATAATGACAAAACTCACTTCCTTATATTATACATGTATGTTATCAGTTGATTGAATTCTGGATATAGCAAACATATCTAGCTGTTAAAAGATTTTATTTTCGGAATTACTTTTCATAGCGTAACTATAAGTAACCACAATTAACATGGAATATGGAATGACGTCACACATGTAAATAAAGTCGCATTTTACAACAAATAGCTTACTTAAACTTAAATTTGTTTTTTTTTGTATTTCAATTTGTTATTCTCTTTGTTACATATAATACATACATGTACATACACAATGTTTACAATGCATTTGTACAGAAACGATTAAACACTTCATAGAGATAATATATACATGTACATACACAATGTTTACATTGCATTTGTTCACAAAATGTTAAACAATTTATGAAGATTAACAGTGTTTTGTGTCTTAGTATATGTGACATGTAACAACGAGTTTTTATTTTGATGATGTGAGTGGTGGTGTGAGTATAAATGGGTGTGGGGGCTGGGTCTCGGTTTAAACAAAAGGGGGGATACTATTTTTGGCATTGTATATATATATATGTGTGTGGGTGCGTGTAAAAAAAACTAATTTGTAGGTACTTTGGCAAATTTTAGTTTAAAATCATTCCATTTTGCATTAAATTGCACCAATTTATCTTTCATTGTCGCGATTTTTTGTCGCGCCCGCTTGCGGTAAGCGGGATATAGTCGGCACTTTGGCGTACGTACGTGTGTCTGGTTAAAGTTTTTGGTTGAGTTGTTTGGTTAAGTTTTTTGGTTAAAGCTTTTTGGTTAAGTTCTTTGGTTAAAGTTTTTGGTTAAAGTTTTTCGCTTTACTATATCTCTGCAAGTACTTTGCCCATTACCTTGAAACTTCACATGGGTGTTTATCATCATCAATATTTTCATTCTATCCCCCTCCCGTGCGGCCCCCGTGCCCAATGTCAAGGTCAAATTATTTTGAAGTTTTTGGTTAAGTTCTTTGGTTAAAGTTTTTGGTTAACTTTTTTGGTTAAAGTTTTTCGTTATACTATGTCTCTGCAACTGCTTTGCCCATTCTACCCCACTCCCGTGACGGCCCTGTGGCCCCCATGTCAGGTCAAATTATTTTGTTTTGAAGTTTTTGGTTACGTTTTTTTTGTTTTTAAAGTTTTTGGTTAAGTTTTTTGGTTGGAAAGTTTTTCGTTTATACTATATCTCTGCAACTGCTTTGCCCATTACCTTGAAACTTTCACATGGGTGTTTATCATCATCTGTATTTTCATTCTACCCCACTCCCGTGCGGCCCCTGTGCCCAATGTCAAGATCAAATTACTTTGAAGTTTTTGGTTACGTTTTTTGGTTAAAGTTTTTGGTTAAGTTTTTTGGTTAAGTTTTTTGGTTAAAGTTTTTGGTTAAGTTTTTTGGTTAAGTTTTTTTGTTATTTTAGTTTTTGGTTAAGTTTTTTGGTTAAGCTTTTCGTTATACTATAACTTTTTTTTTAGTGTCCATGCCTCGCCACAAGGCGACATCCAGGCCGCGGCCATCTAGTTTGGTTAAAGTTTTTTGTTATACTATATCTCTGCAACTGCTTTGCCCATTACCTTGAAACTTCACATGGGTGTTTATCATCATCTATATTTTCATTCTACCCCCCCTTCCGTGCGGCCCCTGTGCCCAATGTCAAGGTCAAATTACTTTGAAGTTTTTGGTTAAGTTCTTTGGTTAAAGTTTTTGGTTAAGTTGTTTGGTTAATGTTTTTGGTTATACTATATCTCTGCAACTGCTTTGCCCATTACCTTGAAACTTCGCATGGGTGTTTATCATCATCTATATTTTCATTCTACCCCCCTCCCGTGCGGCCACTGTGCCGAATGTCAAGGTCAAATTACTTTGAAGTTTTTGGTTAAGTTCTTTGGTTAAAGTTTTTGGTTAAGTTGTTTGGTTAATGTTTTTGGTTAAAGTTTTTCGTTATACTATATCTGTGCAACTGCTTTGCCCATTACCTTGAAACTTCGCATGGGTGTTTATCATCATCTATATTTTCATTCTACCCCCCTCCCGTGCGGCTACTGTGCCGAATGTCAAGGTCAAATTACTTTGAAGTTTTTGGTTAAGTTTTTTGGTTAAAGTTTTTGGTTAAGTTTTTGGTTAAGTTTTTGTCGCGCCCGCTTGCGGAAAGCGCGATATAGTCGGCACTTTGGCGTACGTACGTACGTGTGTCCGGTTAAAGATTTTGGTTAAGTTGTTTGGTTAAGTTTTTTTGTTAAAGTTTTTGGTTAAGTTCTTTGGTTAAAGTTTTTGGTTAAGT
Source organism: Conchocele bisecta (assembly GCA_029237695.1). Taxonomy (NCBI): domain Eukaryota; kingdom Metazoa; phylum Mollusca; class Bivalvia; order Lucinida; family Thyasiridae; genus Conchocele; species Conchocele bisecta. The sequence goes on from CM055270.1 coordinate 97,653,637, forward strand.
TGTTTGGTTAATGTTTTTGGTTAAAGTTTTTCGTTATACTATATCTGTGCAACTGCTTTGCCCATTACCTTGAAACTTCACATGGGTGTTTATCATCATCTATATTTTCATTCTACCCCCCCCCCCACCCCCCCCCCCCCTCCCGTGCGGCCCTGTGCCCAATGTCAAGGTCAAATTACTTTGAAGTTTTTGGTTAAGTTTTTTTTGGTTAAAGTTTTTGGTTAATTTTTTTTTTTTTTTTTTGGTTAAAGTTTTTTTGGTTAAAAGTTTTTTGTTATACTATTACCTCTGCAACTGCTTTGCCCATTACCTTGAAACTTCATATGGGTGTTTATCATCATCTATATTTTCATTCTAGCCCCGTCCCGTGCGGCCCCTGTGCTCAATGTCAAGGTCAAATTACTTTGAAATGTTTGGTTAAGTTTCTTGGTTAAAGTTTTTGGTTAAGTTTTTTGGTTAAAGTTTTTCGTTATACTATATCTCTGCAACAGCTTTGCCCATTACCTTGAAACTTCACATGGGTGTTTATCATCATCTGTATTTTCATTCTACCCAACTCCCGTGCGGCCCCTGTGCCCAATGTCAAGGTCAAATTACTTTAAAGTTTTTGGTTACGTTTTTTGGTTAAAGTTTTTGGTTAAGTTTTTTGGTTAACTTTTTAATTAAAGTTTTTGGTTAAGATTTTTGGTTAAGTTTTGGTTAAAGGTTCTTGGTTACGTTTTTTGGTTAAAGTTTTTGGTTAAGTTTTTTGGTGGTTAAAGTTTTTGGTTAAGTTTTTTGGTTAAGATTTTCGTTATACTATATCTTTTTTGTTAGTGTCCATGCCTCGCCACATGGCGCGACATCCAGGCCGCGGCCATCTAGTTCTTCAATCAGGATTGTTTTTTGTAAATACATATTAAACGAGTTTAGTATTGGCAATATTGAGCAACATTTACATTTGAAGATAAACTATTTTGCTAGAAGGATAATGAAATTAATTAGAACTGACTTTTGTTTGGATACTACGTTAATATTACAAAATGAGATGTTTTCGTAGTTTAGATTCGTATTCTAATTTAGTTTCGATTTCAATAGTTCATCTATTTTCAACCAAAAGGTTTGGATAGTTTGACATTCCCAAAACATATGTTTATTTGAGTCTACGTTCATATTACAAAATTCACACAGATTTGATGGTTTCAAGTTACATGCAAATAGGAAGGAGTTGTTTGGTATTATTCTCATTAGGTATTTGTACTGGAATGCTCTTAGTTTTGTGCTAACAGTACTTTTGATAGGTGATATAAATATTTGCGTCCATTCAAAATTTTGAATATTTAATTCATTTTCCCATTTAACGGTGTGTTTTAGTATAGGTAATTTCATTGCATCGATTTGTTTGTCATATAGCATCTTATTAGCCGTTTTATTTTTCAAAAGTTTTGAAATTAGATATTCAGGTGTGACTGTGTTAATACTTTCTGTTCTAATTGTTTCTTTCCGTTCGTCTTTAATATTACCTATTAGTGTGAAGTACTTTAAAAAATCTCCATTGTTCAAATTGTACAAATTTTTCAGTTCATTAAATGTATAGAAGTGTTTTGTTCTGTAATCGTAAATATGTTTTATATACATTATCCATTTATCGTACCAGTCTTTATAAAACAATGTATTGTTGTTTTGTTTGATATTAGTATTATGCCATAATATTTCATCAGCTATGATATTTATCATTTTTAATCCACAATTTTCGTAGTTTTGAATAATTGTTTTTCTACATATTTTATCAGGTTTTCCATCCCAAAGAAAGTCGTACATATATGCATTAATTTTTTTAATGATTTCATCGGAAGGATTTTCTAGTACTGTTAGCGGATACACCAGTTTAGGGAATGCAAACGTTTTTAATACCGCTATTTTTCCTATTAGTGTTAGGTTCCATCTTTTCCAGCTATTAAGGCAGTTCTGGAATGACTTAATTTTGGGTGTTAGATTTAGTATTTGCAGTTTTGTTTTATCGTTTGTAAAAGTTATTCATAAAGTAGAGGCTTGTTCATTGGACCATGTATATAAGTTATTGTTGCACCATGTATTATTGTTATATCTAGTTACTCCCAATTTTAAAAAAAGTACATTTTCCTTTGTTTAATTTCAACCCAGATACATTTGCAAAGTGTTCTAATGTACTAACAAGTTCTTTAAACGATTTTTCTGTTCCATCAAGTGTGAAGCTTGCATCATCTGCGAAAAGTGTTTGTTTTATTTCTTCCCCACCAAAAAAATTGACCTTTAATATTTTGATTACTGCTAATTATGCGTGACAATAGTTCTATGCATAGAATGAAAATGTATGCTGATAAATGATAAAGGACAGCCTTGTCTGACGCCTTTTTTAACATTAAAGAAACTGGATAAATGACCGTTATTTGTGATACAGCTTTTAGCATCTTTGTCAAATAGCGCTACCCATTGAATTAGCGAGTTGCCAAAGTTGAGATGCTTTAGACATTTAATTATAAATTTATGGCTTAGACTATCGAAAGCTTTTTGAAAGTCTGTAACAAATATCATTCCCGTTTTATTGTTCTCATTTGTGTCATCAATTATTTCCATAAGGGTTCTTACATTTTCTCCAATATATCTTAATTTAATGAACCCTATCTGGTTAACATTTATCAAGATGTTCAATACTTTTTTTATTCTGTTAGCTATTACCTTTGTTGCAATTTTATAGTCAACGTTTAAAAGTGATATCGGTCTCCAGTTTTCAATAAAGAGTGTATTCTTGTCCTTTTTTGGTAATAGAGTAATTATGCCTTGTTTTTGGAGCTCCGTTAGCGTTCCATTTTCATACGAGTAATTTATCGAGTTGATATAATATTGCTTTATATCATTCCAGTATAGTTTATAAAAGTCTGCTGTTAAACCATCGGATCCAGGACTTTTCATGTTTTTCATTTATTTTAAAGCTAATTGACATTCGTATTCGTTTATGATACCGTCACCTGATTGTTTCTCATCATCATTTAGTTTATGTTCTGTCGAATTTAAAAAGCTACTATCATCATTATCCAAGTTCAAGTCCTCGCTATAAATACCTTCGTAATAATCTTTAACATGATTCAAAATATTGGCATGGTCTGTTTCGATGTTATTCTGTATGTTTAGCTGTTTAACTGTTCGTTCTTCTGATCGTTTTTTCTCCATGTTTGAGAAATATTTTGTATTTTTTTCAGCACCTTCCACCCATTCAGCTTTTGATCTTAGAAGTATTCCTTTTGTTTTTTCTTCATTTATGTTATCAAGTTTACTTTTGTCTAAATTGAGTTTGTCTTCTACATCTTGATTGGTTGGGTTTTCAGTTATTTGTTTTTCCAATTGTCGAATTGTTTCTTCTATTTTAGTTTCTTCCTCCCTTTGTTTCTTTTTTAGTTTACAAGAGTATTTGATTGCTTCATTTCGAATTGAACCTTTTATTAGTTCCCACATCGTGTTTGGGTTACACCCGTTATTAGTGGTAGCAGTTTCGTGTATTGTATCTTTTATTTTTTGTTTAAATTCATTTTGTAGTAATAAACTATTATTTAATTTAAAATAGCCACTTCCTCTGATTGTTTGGCATAAATTCAAGTTTAAAGTAATTGCCGAATGATCTGAAAGAAATCCGGAAATTATGTCACATTCTATGACCATATTTAGCATATTCGCTGTTATAAGAAAGTAGTCTAATCTACAAAATATGGGTTGTTTGTGGTTAGAATGCCACGTGAATCGTTTTTTGTATGGATGCCAGACTCTAAATATATCATATAAATCATTGTTGTTGATAATATCGTTTATTTTTTACGAACATTTTCTATATGTAACAGTATTTCCATTTAATTTGTCGACTTCGAAATTGAGTACATTCTTGAAATCCCCTCCTATAACCATACTTTCACTGTTATTCTCTAAAATTAATTGTTCTATTCTTGAGAAAAATGTTACGTCATCATCATTTGGTCCATATATATTTAATAACATTATTGTTGTATCGAATAATTTATTTTTTAATATCTGTAGGCGCCCCTGTATTACTTCTTTATGCTCAAGTACTTCGTATGTCGCCGTTAGATTAAGTAAAATACCAATACCTTTGCTATTGGAGCTGTCTCCACTTATACAAATGTCTTGACCCCATTGTTTCTTCCAAATTTCTTTATGTTCATGTGTACAGTGGAGTTCTTGGAGGAAACATATCGAGAATTTCTTTTCGTTTAGCCAACTAAATACCTTTTGTGCCACCGGGTTTCGAAGAAAGTGTTTGGACCGTCCGTCCGTCCGTCTGTCTGTCTGTCCGTCTGTCCGTCCATCACACTTTTCGATCAACCAATTTGTCACAGTTTCTCAAATATGCTGCAGGTGGGGCATCCGCGTTCGACAGACGCATTTCTTGTTTACGTTTAGTTTGATGTCCAAGCCCATTCACATTAAAACTGCATAATTTTATTTGAGTACCCATAGTTTATTGGAGTTTGAAAAACATGAATTAATTTTCAGAACTGCTTGTGAAACTTGTTTATTTGTATTATTCACCCAGATATTATGAGTTATGTTTGACCTACTTTTGTATTGCCTTATTTGTACCATTTGTGAGTAAAGAATGGGGATGGGGAAGGGGGACAAGGAATGAATACGAACGTGTCTTATGTCGTGGAGTAGGTGCATATTCCGTTGGAAGAGGTTGTCGTGTGTGTTTGTTTTTTACTACAATGGTATGTGTCTAATACAATTAAATGGTCTAACTGTGATATTATGTGTGATAATACAACAGTTTAATTTTGTTTTTCACAATGAAGTAGTTATTTTACATGCAAGATGTCTAACTATGATAGACTGTGTTGGCAATACATATTATTTACTAGTAAGATTCATATGTCTTGTTTACAAGACATGCAGTGTTGAGAAAATATAGATACCAACAAGCGTTGTGGACATAATTCCTGCAATATCATCATTGATTACGTATTTAATTTATTTTTTTGCGATTGCTGCTGGTATCACGTCAGCTCATTAAAATGGCAAAACAATGTAGTACCATATCAGACTGCGCGAATGCACGGTCTGATCTCGCGCTACACTCTTGTAATATGTCGTAGTGTCCGTTTTCCCAACGGGGACTGCGTTAAGGTAGTTGTTAAAATATTCTGATCTGAGCTACACTGATATCATATGATGTAAGATACATTTTGCCAAATCGGGAATTGTACATTATACTGTGCTAATGTATTTACTGAGATATTCTACTATGAGGTTACACTGATACCATATGCTGTACGGACTATTTTGCCCACGTAAGACTTGCGCATTATACTATATTAATATAGTCACGAAAACATTTTGATCTGAGGTTACACTGGTATCATATGTTGTAAGGTTCATTTTGCCAACAGGGGATTTGTGGCTTATACTGTGTCAAGGTAGTTAATAAGAAACGGTCTGATCAGGGGCTATGTTGATATCATATCGTCAGGTGTAAACAGATAAGTATTGTAAGTAACAGAAGTAATGACCAGTGTAGCCCCCGACTTACTAATAATGTAGGTCTATTTCACTGCATGCTTACATGGTGTGATAGTTGGTCTCCGAAAGAAAAACACAGTACAGTTAACAAATTGTGAGACCGAATGTAGGATCTATCCACATATTCTAGACCACGATACGTGTAAGAAATGGGGTCTCAAAACGAGCTCTATGTCAGAATTATGTATATTTACATGTCCCCGACCAGTGCAGTCTAATACAGATCTGATACTTTATTGATACGTTGGTAGTGTTGTAAATGTTAAACCGTGTTTGCCCGGATCAGACTGCACGGATGCACACCCAAGCCGGAGCTGCACAGTTCGCAAACTCAACTAGACCCGGTTTCATGTGGCGAGAAAAACACAATAGTTGGTCATTGACTGACCAGTTCATATAAACCAGTATCATTAAACTTAAATTTGTTACTGGTTGGTATATTTTACATAAAAAAGTGTATAAATTGGACACATGACCTGATGACACTCTGGATCTTATTAAAAAGGTTCAAATATTGACTATATGGTACCGTATGAGACGTTCTAAATGAGGCTCCATACGGGATAATCTATTTAAACTAAATTTCATTGGGAAGCTATTTTTTTGCGAATTACATGCGTATTATTATTTTAATATAACCTATCGAATGTTTACAGGTGTTAGCATGTTTCAATATTGAACATATATCTTATTGGTATTGGCACACTTTCATTTTACGAAGTTTCCCACAGCGAACCCCATTCAGCACATGAAGCCGTTGTAAATATAGAATGCCAGTAACTATTCACGAGAATATAGGCGTTCTATGAAAATAATTGAACTGAAACTTACCGTGTTGTGATCATGGAATAAACACTATTCCCATATACATGTTTATCTATCCAATAATACTGAACTTCCTTGACACATGATTGCTGTAACCAAGAATACCTGAAGACATGACCAAACCGAAAATGTTCTGTAATCCATATATTTTTCAACTGTTATTATGTTTTACTAGACTGGTACAACAACAAATACGTGTAGTACAACCACCGGCCACTTCACCCTGACCTGGACATCCACCAGCACAGCAGTACCTGATGGCAGCTATACATACTCTGTTGGGATTACTACAAGAATATCAACATTATCATGTACTCCATTCTCGTATTCAAGATCAAACAGTTGATTGGTTGAACATGAGCTGTGTTCAAGTTTGACCAATATATCTGTTTGGTTTTGAGTTCAAATTTTGAGAATGTGTGGAATAAACGGTTGTGGGTTCAAACCTTGCCTTTGGCATCGAAAACACTTTCATAGTATTCAATCCCACTGGTCTGTCGGATGAGACTTTAAACTGTTTTCCCGTCTCTATATGACCGTAACTGTTGCTGGGACGTTAAACTTATTCACTTTCACTTTACTATAATGTATTGCTCTATTCTGACTCTGGCACTGAATGGTGAGAGGGACATAGCAGTACCTATGTTTATCTGTCCATCACAAACATCATATATATCAGCCAATATGAAAATCAGCCTGAAAAATCAGACTATCCAATTACTGTTTCACTTAACAGAATGCTGCTTTCATACTTGGCTGATGCATTACCAACATCATTTCAAACAATTATGCACAATCCTAATTATATTTCGTCCCATATAATCACTCCGTGCATTAATTGAGATAGTACTCCGTGTTTGAATTATGTAATAATTTCCGATGTATAGCATTGTTTTACGCTGAACACCGATGTGGTTATTAAAAACTTAGTTTGTAAAATATATTTGCGAAATAGCAAGTTTATCTATCCCCGAATAACGTAATTATTCGACTTATAAACACGTGGTGTACGAAATGCTCTTCCGGTACATTTGGACGCGTTTTACATTGATATTCTCAATGTCGGACGGAAAACACTGCGTCACTGTGGACGAGTAGTCGTCCAAGAAACCCACAGCGCAGTCAAATAAGGGCAAGATCCCCTCGCTTAAAGAGAAAAAGTCGCAAGAAAGTGACGTAGTCGCAAAAACCGCGAAAACTGATGACACTAATAACAAACTTATACTGTCATTCATTAAAAAAATATTCAGACTAGTCTGAAAAAGCAAAATGAAAAATTAACCATAGTTTGTCAGAAAGTGCAAAACATGGAGGATGAATGTAGTACTGAGGGATACTACGAGTATGAAAATGAATTGGATTATGAGGATGTGGACTATGACGAAAGTTGCCCAGCCGAAGCAGGGGTCAGTGTTCCTAGTGCGGAGAGTAACACAGCGACATCGCAGAAGCGCGCCTTATATGAGAGCTCATCTAGATTTGCATCAATATCCAAAATATTCAAATCACAAGAAATTTGTGCTGAAAACATTGACTGCCTTGGCAGAAAATGTGATTGATTTCTTTATCAATGGAATTGACGAAGATAGATATGTGGAACTAATCAAGGACGAAAAAGCGCCGAGACCAGCGAATTGTGATGTCCTCATCACAGTGGAAACAAATCAACTGATTTGGAATGCATTGGGATCTAGTGCACGCATAAATGACAAAAAGTTGCAGAACATTGAAACGTTTATAGTGAAGGCAGCAACCATTTTAGTGAAGACCGTTATATTACGCAATATTAATGAATTTTCATTAAATAATTAACGCCTGCAATAGTTTAGCCTCATCACACAGAATATGGGACAAACACTAAACAGCTTTTTAAAATGTATGACCAGTTCGTTAGTACACTGACAAGAAATTACGCCGTCCGCTGATTTTCAATATTTTCATTGTATTGATTCATAAACAATTTTTGCAACAAAGTATAAATTCGAGACAATTATACTTAGTTGTCAAAACATGCTCTTGAATAACCAAAAAAAACAGCAGACGACACATAAGGGATTTAAAGATTAATATAGCAGTCATCATTTTTGGTTTGCTAACAAAAATAATATAATATACTTGTACATACCATCCAACTGTGCATCTCCTGCTAAACGTTCATAGAGCTCGTTGTCTGACCAATCTGAATCACCCTGCAATACATAATATACCCTTGTAAATACAATATTTGTACAATTTACTGCTCTGATGATCATAATTATTTTATGTATAACTAGAACGACAGTCGTCCACGACTGCATTGTGCCCCCCTGCAGCCATGTCAGAAAAAAACAAACAAAGGGCAATAACTTCAAAAGTAGTGATACAACGGTTGTCCTCCTTTGGCGCGACACTGCGTAATGTTCATATATATGCATGTTTGAAGTTTCGTTAAAATATTTATAAAGGTTTTCTATTATGCTCCGGACAAGCAAGTGCCTGCGGACGCGGCGTGACGACGTTAAATCCATAGTATCACCCGACTTTCGTCCGGGGATACAAAACTTATATTGCTTTCATTGTCTTTGACACTCGAGCACTGTTAAATTCCACCTCTATGCCTTTATTCAATGTGTAAACTGTTCACCACATTCATAGACACACTATGTCTGGAAATATTGTGGAACGTTCTGTGAAATTAACATAATTGAAACAAAACTAAAAATTAGTCCATACCTGTCCTGCATCCATATTCCCGTGGTAGATTGTATTATTGTCGGTACATTTGTAACTGTTTCGTCCTGTTCACAAAGCTCTGAATCCCACTATATTCACAATGCTCGGAATCCCACTATAAACTTTTAACAAGTGATTACAGCATTTATAATTGTGTAAGGAAACAAAAAGTGTGATAATTGTATCTATGTGAATGTGAAATTCAATATCCTACTTGTCTGAAGGTGTTACTATAAATCAGCTCATAGCAATTACAACACAGAACTTAAACCTATCATTATGCAGAAAGGGGCCATTTGACAAATGTTACCCTTTGGCCATAGTTTTGACAGAAATATTCTGTATTTCCTGCATGCAGAAAGGTACCATTTGCCAGATGGATCCTTTTTGTCATAATTAATGAACAACAATCTGAATATGTAATGCATGCAATAAGGTACCAAGTGCCACATGGTACCTTCTTGCACAAACATTTTTACATTAGTCTGACAAATGATTTGTGCAGAAAGGATCCATATGACAAATGGTCCCTTCTTGCACGATTAACGTAGCGCTTGGTTCCTTTCTGCACACATATTATGAGCAATTTTCACTTGGTCCCAAATGACATAACGCCATAACTTTTGTTCTAATTGGAATACAGCCCCGAGACTTTCAGACATTGTGGGGGACATCTAATACAACCTAGTAATGCTGAAAAGTCAAAATATGCCAATATGTCGCTTGGTCCCTTTCTGCACTAATGCTCTATTTCGCATCATCCCACAGCATTCTACGGAATGCTTAGTGTGGAAATTAAGCATCAGTGCGAGGGGATACATGTCGTTGGCGGCATTCTTGTTATATTACCTTTGTGATAAATATGTTTGTTGAGATTATATTGATGTATATTCTGTGGATAGTGGTTTGAAAACTAACTCAAATTGTATGTTACTGTTACTGTGTATAGATAATTGTGGCCAGTCTGCCTCCTGATCTAATACCACTCTCAGCATTTCCGATAGGGATATGTAGTCGGTAAGGTTAATCAGATTATTAACTAGTCGCATATGCAATAAGTATCCTTAACTCAGTCACCAGTACATGTATATGTGACCATTAGCATGCTGGTAGCTGACTAGTCTACCCTCTTGACAATTGCAAATTATTGAACAGAATTCAATATTATCTTGCAAATAAAATTCCACTTTTATTGGTTATGCTGCACCAATACAAAAACACTGAAAACTAGCGCAATGGAAACGATATTTAACTAAAGGTATTTACCGTCATCAACTCAAATAACAATATATGTTGGCTATTGTCTATTTAAATAGCGGCCATGTTGTTCTTTTTCTCAATTGTTAATAGCTTAGTAGAATTATGAATTATTCCATTCAATTTCTGGTATAAGAAATAATGGTAATCAGCAAAAAATATCATGTCTGTAGCTTGATCCAATCAAACGTTATGGCCAATTTAGACGTTATTTTGTCAAAAAATGGCGGCCATTTTGAATTTTGGTCATATTATCATGGTCGGATATTGTTGAAACGTATTCCATTGGTTTCTTCACATGCCAATACAGGGGCATAAACATCAAAATCGCGTTTCTAGCATGATAAAGTACAATGTTTTGCCAATTTGTAGATTGTGCCTATATGCACGGCGGACATCTTGGATTTCCATGGATAATGAGAGTTGCCCGAGGATGGCGTGTTAATTTTCATGAATTTGCAAATAAATCTTACACTCTCGAAAATGTCCGGGTTCCGAAAATTGCCACTCGACTATTATATTAATCCTATCTGCTTCTTTTTAATTGTTTGCACATGCGTGAGGTCATGTCTTGACATCATTCCCTCGTCATACGTCACAAATCTAGCGACGTCACTCAAAGCAAAATGGCGTTGTCCACGCTAGGTTGGTTCGGTATTGTATCTAATTAAGTCTTCAATTTATTTATGATGAGCTTCAATATTGGCTGGATGTAGACTCCATAGTTGTCATACTAAGCATTACAATCATGATGGACATCGATTACGTCGTATATACTGTAAACATGGACAAAATTCAACTGGATCGACAGCGATTTAGATTTTAAAATAAAGGCAATACGATGCCTCGTGTATATTAGGCTACTTCATTTGTATTATGTTATTTCAGATACAAACAACATGTATTCAACCCCCTGTATTATGATACATGGAGCAATGGTTGCGGTATAAACCTATTTAGTATGCAGGTTATTGTTCTACAACATATTGTTCCATACAGATAGACGTTTCGTTTTGGTGTGCAGTCCCATTGTGTCAATCCACACACTACCAGTCCATTCATTATAGAATCAAACATTGTTACCATCAATTTAAATAATCTACCAATCATAATTTGATAAGGTCTTAACCGGCTATACTTTTTCAACCATTGGGATACATAACGCATATTAACACATATACCATTTGGAGGATGGTTTTGATATTATTCTAGAGGTGTGCACTACCATTTATTCAACATTGATTGTTTTTTATGAAAAACTGGACGTATTTGTCTTCGCATTGTAAGGGCGGGCGGGCACAGCTTGTCCATGCAATAAGTAGAGTTTCACTTGACGTAACCTGGTCTTGAAGTTGGTATACATGTTTATCACAACAAGTCGAAGAACTGTATTGCTTTTCAAAATAATTCGCTGGCTTATCCGCTATGGCGGCCATTTGTAATGTTCGCACTTTGTATCCTTGTCCAAGCAATAACTGGAATACTACCTGATGAATCGTAACCACATTCGGTATGAATGTATTACTTTTTCAGTGAGGAACTATATTTATGTTGAAAATTTCAAAGCATTCCGATTACTTATCTCCCCGTGGGGTGGCCATATTTAATTGTCGCACTCTGTATTTTTGTCCACGTAAGAACCCAAGTACTACTTGACGGATCATAACCAAATCGGGTATACATGTATTGGTGTTCAGTGAGTCATCTCCTCTTTTCGAATGGGCCTACCTCGACGGGCGTATATTGCGTATAACTGGCACTCTCATTTGTGTTGTATGTCTGCTTAACATTTATTTGATATGTTTCCTGTCAATGGACCGTTCTTGGTTTGTCTTGCGTTTGTGTCTCGGAGATTGTAAGCCCGTTTTAAGCCACCACTGGTCGTGTTTCCCCACTGACGGTTCCAAGTCGCCACCAGTATATTGTATTGTGATTATATCAGACACGGCATGTGATTTGTACTTAAGAACATGTACGATTTTTCAAGAAATTTATTTACAGAAACGGTGATATTTTCTGTAAATGACGTTGAAAGATTACGAAATGTCCATAGCAAAAGCGGTAATTCCGTATTTTCTATGAAACTTCCGTCAACTTTCGACGTCCTGTAAGGAAAGTATCGTTAATTTTGTAGATCATTTTTATAATGTTGTTAGGTACAGAATCACTAAAAAAGGCCACCCTCCACATTTTTTTGATTCGATGAACATTACATTTTATTGTGAAACAACAATTTTCCTATAGGAAGATAACATGGCGCAAAACGGAGCTGGGCCCGTTTCACTTAGTGTTCGTATGTGCAAATTTATGATCGCCTGCAAATTTCAAATAATTGATTTACAAATATTGAGCATATGCAGCCTATGCTCAACGAATGGAAATCCAGCAATCGTTTACAAAAAACACATTATTAATGTGTAATTTAGAGACTATCATAACTATGATGTGATTTATCTTGTTTAGATTATATTTACATCAAATGATGACGATGTAGGGGCCAAAAATGTCTGTCACGTGTAACATCGGTAACATTTTGTCATTGCGGAAAATCCCATATTTCGAAGACGAATCACGACAATTCCGCGGAATGTTTATATATAAACGCGACAATATTGTTTTCAGATACGTCATTGGGCTTATGGTAACTGCCACCACTTTGCTGATTTCCTATTTAGAAGAAGATATGCAAAGTTGTCCCATTTTGTCCGAGTGAGATGCACATGACCAACTAAAGTTACGTGCCCCGAACACAGTAGTGATATGTCAATTAAACAGTTTAGTTGTGAAAATGACATTACGTTAATTGGTAGTAACGCCGTGCGTAAAGTCACTACATAAACTGAATGTGGTACACGGTACGCATAATGGACTTGGCCGACTTACCCTGCAGTGTTAATTCCTCGTACGTCGAGGCGTTCTCGTCTAGCCTCTTCTCCAGTGATTCATACGGCGCTGCTCCGCTGAAAGGGAATACCGCCAATATAAGTAACAGCAGTGAATACCTTGCAGTCATTAAGGTTTATGTTAGCGGTTGTAATTCTATGTAACTAGAGCTTTATCGGACAACATTTCTATTAGACCATGTGTTATAATGTGAAAGCCAACAACAGCCAAAATAAATATTTTCGAGTACATGGTCACTGTCTGCTGTCCCAAAATAACTCTCTAATCCTGTTATCTTGGCGTGTCCGTATGTGACTTTGAAGGCGCGTCTGTGCGTTTGCCATTTCAATGGCCTACCGTGTTAGCTTCCATTTATATAGGCTCGTCGGTGCAGTAGGGTACAGTGTTCTCTTAGTATATTGCCTCTGTGTCAAGCGAACCTTCAGACCAGGATAGTATCTGCCTATTCTGATCAGGTGTGTCATTGCTCGCCATTCGGTCGGGGAAATACTTGTTTGAGGTGTCCACCCAGCCGGCTACTCGGGTGGTTAGTATGGCGCATCATGATATATACTAGTGAAGTGTGGATGTGACTCGGGATTATGGTTGAATGTGTGACCAGTGTAGTGTTATGACGATGCCTCCATGCAGTCTAATCAGGGTGTACACTATTACTGTCCATGGAACGCTCGTAATTATTCTCGCAAATAGCTTTCCGTTATCAGGCTATCAGGAGGGCCCTAGAAGATCAACAGGTTGAATATACACACATGCCATAAGCCCCATGTCTCCAGTCACGGTGACAGATGACCAGGCCCGGTAATGACCGACCACGAGCCACTTACTTATACTTACCTTCCTCCCAACGCATTACCAGACTGGGCTGTCTCTGAAATGGAAAAGTAAGGAACGAATATCAGGCTTAATCAATATATCGCTGAAATTTACGTCCTTAGCTGTTTTTCATAGTTGCAATAATTCCCGATAAGAGTATGATTTGAAAATGACATTGTATGAGAATCGCCTATCCTGTCAACACGTTTATCAGGTAACGAGCTCCGTATTGACATAATACGTACTGACTGATAACTTAATGTCGCAACAGGTATTGAACTGATACGAATATCAGGGTTGCAACGAATTGCAAACTGACGATTCATTGGTCGAACGAGGTCACGTGACGTTACCGAATGATGTCAGTTTAAGGACACAACATAGCCAAGTCCGCCTCCTTTAGAAAGATGTCTACGTCACCATTGCTCCTTCTGTAGCGTAAAACGTTACCTGATAAATAGAACACCATGCTTAGTCAAGTGTATTTTGATATCGAGTTTATCATACGAGTTCCTACGCCTGAATATATATAAACTGGAAATCGTGTTCATAGAACACGGCAGCCCCACCTACCGCTTTCAGCAAAAGACGCAAAATTACCAACATTCCAAGTAGAATCGGAGGGCTATTACCTTTGCACAGTGATACACCATAAACAAGCTACATTACATGTATCAAACCGCCAATATGGTTTAAATTTTCACGAGTTTCAATGTGAAAGTCCAATAGTGGGCAGATAATCCATCAGTTTGAGGTCGAATGAATAATCGAAACTAACTTTGCGCATCTACATATTACGAATACGAAATCTACATACCAAGGGTGGAGCCTGCAGCGATTGCGCTTGAACGGTTTGACGAATTACAAGGCAACATTGAAACAAGTATAAGTCTCAAAAGAAGGAATAATCCATTTGTGACCCTGATATGGGTAGCGTGTCCGTGATCGATGTAGTTATTTATTTTCAGTCAATATATATTTAGTAAATGCAAAGCTCAGGTCAGTACCTGATAAATGGGAGTTTCAACATACCAGAAACATTCAGCTCATCGTAAGTTGTACTAGTCGTCACACGTGTGGGGGTCAACGACTCGTACGGTAAGATGGCGGCTTCGCTGAAACAGAATAAAGAATACGTGTGACATACGACAAGTATATGTATATAGGATGTGTTATATCCTACATGTATATAGATCTGTGATATACTACATGTATAAATGATGTGTGATATCCTACATGTATATAGATCTGTGATATACTACATGTATAAATGATGTGTGATATCCTACATGTATATAGATGTGTGATATACTACATATGTATAGGATGTGTGATATCCTACATGTATAAATGATGTGTGATATCCTACATGTATATAGGGTGTGTGCTATCCTACATGTATATAGATGTGTGATATATTACATGTATATTGGATGTGTGATATACACATATTGGTGTACTTACCCTCCATGTTGTGCCGTGGACGCAGTCTGGACTTGAGCCATTGCTGAAACACATGTAACATTTAGTGCACAGTTTTGCATATCGTTAGTATGGCACGTACATGTACGTGCATTTGTCAGGGAACGAACTTTGTACTGGCCGTATGCGTACCTGTACTGACTGATAACATATTGCATTGACCTGATATCAATATCCGGGTTACAACAAATTGACAAATTTGATTTCATAGTCACAAGACGTTACCCATCGACTGTATTGTTTGTCAGATGTTGGTAAGCAACTTGAACACCTCTGTAGACAAAATAAAAGTTTGCATCTATATGCAAACCTGTGCACGAAAAGTCGTGCCTCACGGCAAACCACACACGTTGTGTGTCTATGGTCATTGTGTGAATTTACAGCTTGACACAACGAACACCTGCTCAGAAAGGCGGTCTTACGATGGCTAGCGTAGCCCGGATCAGTCTGACCATTGCATGTGTCGGTCGCAATTCGATCAATACCATTTCCTATATTTACAACATGTCACAAATGTAGCTGTTGTTGATGTTTTGCGATCAGCGGAATGATTACATGTAGAACATAAAACGCTAATTTGGATGGTGAATGATGATAAAGGTACACATATTCGCCTTACAAATGCTGCAAGGTCCTTCTCCGTGCCAGTGATGCGTATGTAATCACAAGTCGTGCCAATGCCGTGGACAGATGTATAAACAAATGTATATATACAAACGGGCGGCAGAAATGTATAAACTGTAATGTAGAACATTGTTGAAATACTTTAAATAAAAGCTTACCTGTAGGCGAATAGTATTAGACATAGAATCGCCAAAGATCGGAAAGAAATAAACCAAAGCTGAATGTTTCAGTATAGGTCAGAAATATCATTAGGAGGAACATATCAAAACTCCCCATGAATCCCACAGGAGCTTAATCCAGGATTCAAGATGGCGTCCAAGATAGCCGCCATAAATTTATTAAACACATAAAGGTAAAATTGTTAACCTTTTTCAATAAGTATGAGTAGCTTAACCTTTCAAATATACCAGATAAGATGGCTGCCAAGAATGCCAACAACATATGTAAAAGTTACATTTTCTTCACAACATATTATATGAATTGATTTTTAATTGTCTTGGAGTTACATTCACTATTATTAAAGCTTCAATACTTTTTTATTTTAAATAATATGGCGTCCAAGATGGCCACCAAAACTTGGAAACGTTGTCCAATATGCATACAGAAGGGCGCAGTCCGCATGTTGAGCCCGTCTAGGCTGTTGCTAGTCCGATGGTGTATTGATAGTCCCAATATTTAGTGATCGTATCAGGGTGTATTTATGTGGTTAGATATACATGTATATGGTACTTAAAACGTTTAAATCAAATGTCGTAAAACCATTAACGCAATGTAATTTGATATTGACCGTGTGTTGGAAGGCCAAATGGATGATCTACGGAATCATTCATGGATGGTAACACAAATAGTTTGACGTTTCATGTTGACGCGACTTTGTGTTGCAAATCTACGTATAAGGTATTTAAAAACAATGGGACTTTTGTGAGAAACTTTATAACAAAATCTGATTGTGCTTGGAGAGATATAAGTGATGTACATTTAGTACAGTCTCTCCCATGGACGGACGGACATATGTCGTCATCTCCTTTCCACGATGGGCTCGACAGTCAATTACTTTAGCATATGTCTACCTTCTGGAATCAATACCCATTAACTATAAATTTGATGTGAAATAAAATATAAAGCATATTGCAATACAGTATGTAAGATCCATCTAATTTAATGTGGCCTCCAATATGACTGACAAAAGCTGCTAATTTGTATAATATATAGATCAGTAACAAACTTTGTATACTGTTTCAGAAGTAGCTTCCTTTCACTGTAATTACATTTATATACGTTACCGAATTTCGTCAGTGGAATTACGTTGTGGATACAAGTCCGCGTTATGTTCATATACAACACCATAATTACTCAGTATGTAGCCAAAAGGTTACCCGATAAGTAGGCGTAGCATACCATGCTAGTTACCTGATACATAGCATACTACCCCAGTGTATCTTGGTATCAAATATATCTGTCTCTGCTTGGAAACGGTAGGAATGCCTCTGAAAGCCTCTGAATTCCTACGCGTTTCCTATCCTGATAAACTTAATATCAAACTACACGAGCCTGCGATTCTCTATAAAATGCGCAAACTAGTCGATGGGTGGGACATATAGCTATGTTACAACTTCTAAGCGGTTGTAGGGTCATATGCGACACTGATGTGAATTGCGTAACACATGTCCAGTGTCATGATTAACCAGACATAAACTACAGGGTGGATTTAACTGACAGAAGCTTGCATGTGAACACATCCGATTTATATTCATGGGCATTATGTTACCAATTAGATGAACCATGCATAGGTCTAATTCATGAGAAAACATTTATGATTTAGAAATACAAGCCAGAGAGACTTATAATTGCTGTTTATAAGGTGTTCTTATCGTTAAGAATTCCGATACTTTAAGATTATCGAAAATGATCACCATTCACCATAACATAATACATCTTGAGATTTTTGCACTCAATGACCCGTAAACATGACCACCTTGTCCATACTGATTTGATTGACGAGGTGTTCTTATCGTTAAGAATTCCGATACTTTAAGATTAGCGAAAATGATCACCATTCACCATAACATAATACATCTTGAGATTTTTGCACTCAATAACCCGTAAACATGACCACCTTGTCCATACTGATTTGATTGACGACACCTGTTAAGTATGATTGAACAGCATGTCATTCTAGCCGGAACTAATGTTTAAGCAGACATACAGGTGTGTGGGTCATGGTGAATGATGTAATGTGGATGTACTGGGCAATGCTCATTAACATGCCAAAGTGGGTGGAAGGAAATCGTTAATGAAGGATTTAGTTGCATAACATTGCAAAATCTGTTATGTCATTAAGTGGGTTGTGGTGAATTAAGCAAGAAGGAAGTTATGATCAAGTGTCCTTAACATATGACAAGTAGTTTTTGAGAATCTGCCAAGTCATTCCAGCCGACAAAAATAGGTCAATGCCATGAACGAGTTGTTTATGGTGAGTGATACAAGTGGACGTTGTGAAAAATGGTATCCATTGTATATCAGCACATACATAAATGAGTTTTTGAATAAAGATGTATGCATTAAACACAATAATTAACAGAAGTCCGAACGTCAACACGAACGGCGCCAGATTGGTGACAGTAGTTCTCGTCTTCGAACATATAATAGCTAAAGATGATAGGTATATCGTCAGGTTATTTTTGATCAAGTAAACAAGCTGTACATGTCCAGTCACCACATATTGACATACGACTGAGAAAATTGACGGTACTACATTTACGGCCAGCATATGGACAGGCGATGCTGGTCGCACACAGTGTAAGTTTGTCTCATCCAGTGACATCCTGGGACCTCGTGGCTCTACATTGTCTCGGCTGTTACATGTGTATTACCTACCATGTTGATCATGGGCCGCCATAGTGTTGTCATACGTATGATCGCTGAAATGAAAGGTAAATATATATTATATAATTACCAAGCCTAAAATGATGCGAAACTCTTTTGAACCTGACAAGTATTAAATGTTTAAAGTCAAATTTAATTATTTGTCATATTTAAATCATAAATTAAGACAAATATGTTTTATCATTACATCTTGTAAGACTATAGCTGTATACGCTCAATAAATAGTGAAATATACTGTTATCTGTCCATTAAGTATCAAGTGCAAACCCGAAATTAAATCCGTTATATGTACACGTTGTTTTAGCGAGCGTCTGTGTTGTCGTTGTCATTTAAGGAAACATGGACAGCGTCTACTGCACTCACCTGCACTTGATCTTCTTACCTGTGGAATTGACAATACAACATAGATGTGTGATATAATACACATATATAGAGAATGTATAATTGACGACATGTATATTGGATGTGTGATATACTACATGTATATTGGATGTGTGATATAATACACATATATATAGGATGTATAATTGACGACATGTATATTGGATGTGTGATATACTACCTGTATATAGGATGTATTACATACTAAATGTATATAGGATGTATGATAAATCTGATATAATACAAGTATATAGGAAGTGTAATATACTACACATATATAGGATGTTTGGTATACTTCACGTATACAGAATGTGTGATATACTACGTGTATATATTATGTATGATA
Source organism: Conchocele bisecta (assembly GCA_029237695.1). NCBI lineage: Eukaryota > Metazoa > Mollusca > Bivalvia > Lucinida > Thyasiridae > Conchocele > Conchocele bisecta. The sequence goes on from CM055270.1 coordinate 97,673,411, forward strand.
TGCTACATGTATACAGAAGGTATGAAACACTATATACTTTCTAAACAACAAGTGACGTTCATGATGTTTCGGCAATGTTCTGATAATATGCTTAACATTAACCATCCGTGTGGCCAAAAGCCACTCGTTGCATATTACACTAAATTTCAGAGATGTTGCTTCTCATCTTTCAAATCGAGGACTGATTTTTGTATTTTAGGATTTTACAGAAGTTGTACAAAAATTACGCCTCTGTATTTCTGAGGTAGACATCATGTGCCACATCTCAACGTGTTTTTACCAATCTGTGATATTGACAAGGCTCCAAGACCTGCCCAAACAAAATATCCACTTTCAATATTATGAGGTGACGTCAGTTCATGATTATTCAACATTCTTGTAACTTTAATACTACAATACATTGGTGTTAAGCACGTTTCCAGTTATATATATAAACTTTTATCAACAAATGTATCCAGTCTTACTGATATGTAAGATAGCCAATTGATATACATTGGCATTATGTTACCAATTAGATGAACCATGCATAGGTATAATTCATGAGAAAACATTAAACATTTATGATTTAGAAATACAAACCAGAGAAACACTATTATGTAACACATGGTGTACATATCAATTTATGTTTGTGCGATGTTCTTATCGTTAAGAATTCCGATACTTTCAAGATGGATGAACTATCAACATACCACTATTACAGAATACATCTTGACAGTTTTGCACTTAATGACGCGTACTCGACATGACCACCGTGTCCAGCTTGGTTTGCTTGACGGCACCGGAGTCCTACTAAGCATGATTAAATAGCAAGTCATTCTAGCAGAATATATTTTAAGCACACATGCAGGTCTGTGGGTCATGGTGAATGTTGACATGCGGATGTCCTGGGCAATGCTCATTAACAGGCTAACAGTTGTGGAATGAAATCGTTAATTAATGATTTAGTTGCATAGCAATTCTACACCTGCTATTTTATTAAGTGGTCTGTGTTGAATGGCGCAAGAAGGAAGTTATGATCAAGTGTACTTAACATATGACACGTAGTTGTTGAGTCGCTTCTCAGTCATTCCATCTGACAAATGATAGACCAATGACACGAACTGCATGTAGTTGATTGTGGTGAGTGATACAAGCTGGACGTTGTGACAAAGCTAATATATATCACCAAATATATATCAACCTGTTGTTGAATATAAGATGTATGCATTGAACGTGAGAATGAACAGAAGTCCGAACGACAACACGAACGACGCCAGATTTGTGACAGTAGTTCTCGTTATCGAAAATAAATGCTGTCTAAACATTGATCGATATATCGTTATCGTTTGATTAAGGAAATAAGGTGTACATGTCCAGTCATCACATATTGGTATACGGTTGACACAATGGACGTTACTACATTTACCGCCAGCGTATGGATAGGCTATGCTGGTCGCGCACAGTGTAAGTTTGTCTCATCCAGTGACATCCAGGGACCTAGTGGATCTACATCATCTCGGCTGTTGCATGTGTGTTACCTACCATGTTGACCATGGACCGCCATAGTGTTGTCATACGTATGTTCGCTGAAATGAAAGGAAAATGTTCTATAATTACCAAGCCTAAAATGATGCGAAACGCTTTCGAATCTGACATGTATTACATTTTTAAAGTCGCATTTAATTATTTGTCATATTTAAGTCATAAATAAAGACACATATGTTTTATCGATATATATAGTAAGACTATAGCGGTATACTCCCAATAAATAGTGAATATACTGTTCTCCTTCCATAAATTATCGAGTGCAAACCCTGAAATTAAATATCCGTTCAAGGCACATGTTGTTTTAGCGAGCGTCTGTGTTGTCGTTTTGAGAAAAGCCGCTGGTATTTAAGGAAACATTGACATCGTCTACTGGACTCACCTGTACTTGTTCTTCTTCTCACCTGTGGAATTTACAAGACAACAGCAATTAATGAGACGCGTTTAATGAGGTCTATATGATTTGTGATCAGTGTAACTTCTGGTAAAATAGCACACTCTTGTAGCTTTACAACGGTCTATGTTGCTTGTTAGATGCATGCCTGGTGTTTCATTGATGGAAGTACAAATAGTGCTGGTCCTGATCAAACCGTACATATGCGGACACCCCCGCCAAAAAGAGTATCCCACATGTGTAACACATAACTCACATGGCTCCACGATGGAGTATCCCACATGTATGACACATAACTCACAAGGCTTCATGATGGAGTATCCCGCATGTATAACACATAACTGACATGGCACCATGATGGAGTATCCCACATGTATAACATAAATCTCATGGCTTCATGATGGAGTACCCCGCATGTAAAACACAAAACTCACATGGCTTCATGATGGAGTATCCTTTCCTGTGCAGGACGACGAGGCCGACAACGAGAGCGATGACAATCAGTGCCGCTACTGACCCTCCCACGGCTGGTCCTGTAGCCGAGGCTGTCTGCCCATGCTGCCATTCTATGGTGTAACGTAGGCATGATATGTGGCAGTCACTGGAGAAATGGGGCATATGTGGTTTGTAACCAATGTAGCGGAAATAGTGCACTCATGCAGCCTGGTAACGATCTATATTGATTGTTAGAAGCATTACGGATGCAGGCTCTGATCAGAATGCGCGGATGATTGGGGCTACACTGGTCACAAAGTTCACAAGCACCAATTCTCCTGTCACATCACATATGAAAATGAATGTGTTGCAGTAAGATATCATTAGAACAAGGTGTAGCATGAAGTTGTAGCCGAGAATATTTCCTTTCTCTACAAGCGTTTTTTCTAACCGGGTGTGCCAGATAGCGGCTTGGTATAAGAGCCAATTGGCACCCATAAGTCGTACACCACCACCAACAACACCAACAATTAGAGCTCCATTCGTTCGATAGAACAGGCGTGATTTCCTATATGGAATGACGTGATGAAACAGAGTAGGAACAACTAGTTTAACTGTAGATTTGTATCGTATTTCTGAACCCTATGAGTCGCATAAAACAATTGGGGTTTATAATACTGACAAATCAGTAGCTTTTGAAACGCTAATTTATTTTATTTTATGTAAATTAATTTCACTACATTGCTCATTTCACAACAAAACATAAAAAAGTACCACAAGGTTTACATTCTGGTACATGTATAGCAAATTATAGCAGTTCAAATGTTCTCCCTTGACAGTTTATGATTGTATGATAATGTACATTAATAAAACACATGTATGTTTTCAATGTTCATCAAATAAAAACGGTGCGGTATATTAATGTAATTCAATGTGCATGAAGCAAAATAACACATATTGCATATCTTAGACATCAACTGAAACACAGTGCCATTGCCATTGGGAATATAGTTAATATAATCCCATGGAACAAAACGTCTGGAATCTGGGCACATCCACGAATTGGAGATTTCTATCCACGATGATAAAGAACGGGAAATAAAACACGACTTCCCAATCGCTGTTGTTCTCGAGCGAGTTCTCGGACTAATGAGCATATACATGTACGGCCCAGGCAGTTCCTGAGCAAGCGCAGGACAGGACGTTCCCGTCGAATTGACTACACTTACACCAGTGAATATAACGACTGCGCCATCGGTTACAAAAACGAAGTCAGTTATTACGATTTTTTCTGAAGAACGAGGCGGATTGCGTTCAGGAGAACATGAGTACTATTTCAGTCGCAATGCTAGCAACCGATACACGGGCTTTCATCTGTTCGCTGCGTATCTGTCACGTCAGGGTGACACTTGGATAGTTTATCGTTGGGTCGGAACACCAAGCAGGTTGTGGAAAGAGACAACAAGGTATATAGTGACAATGATGATGTATTTACAAATAATGATATACACAAATAATGAATGTTCAAGACAGTACGGACCACGTCCTCTCGAGGGTTCACCAAGGCACAGTCACACAACCAAGGCACAGTCACGATTCTGGAACAGGTAAGTATCGTATAACAATGTGCATCACGTTCAAGATACACATTTTGAGTTTCTGTTGTATTTTGGTTTCCGCCATGATGACGGTGACGTTTTATGACGTCGTTCAGTTACATTACTTTGAAGTATTAACGACTACTTGGGCGGATGGGGCGAATACATCACATGGGTGGACGTCCTTTGGCACTCGTCATTGGACGGAATGACGTAACCGGAATAATACCCCGCTCGTTACGCCCTGGTGTCCACACGGAGCAGATTCTCCGCTGGTACACGGTGTCGTGTAGTGGACCCCAGAATAGTATCGGTGCAGCGTACTGGTTCTACGCCATAACACCAGATAGACGTGCCGTCGCTGGTTGCTGGCTGGCTGGCTGACTGGCTGGGACTACAAAATACCAACAGTGTTGTTATCAGAATGTAACGTGTTATAGTCTCCATAATAGTCACAGTAATGCACATGAAATCATTATTAAAAAACCCTGTAAATTACAATGATGAATCATGCTAAATTGCCATGTACACAACGATATTTTCACTAGTTGGAAGAAGGGGGCTGATGAAATTCATAAATCGGAAAATACGATATGACACATTAATTAACAGCCACTTTATCTGGTGTACACAACAATATATATATTCACAGCCATACAAGTGAATATCGACGTCATTCACAGTTATTTACCATTAGTAAACAAACATTTAATTGCGACCCGACCTTACCCTGATCAGATTGCCCGTGGCCAACTGCGCTAATTTAATAAAGAGCAACCTTGCCAAGTATTTTCCTGTGCAGACTCACAGCATTACATTACTAATGATAAACATGTAGACTCTAATCAGATTGCAGGATTCCACAGGCTGACCTAAAGCATCAGTGATTGAAATAAATTATACTTCACATCATGTCCTTATTACATCTTAATGACGTATACATCAGTGCATTTAGAGCAAAACTGTCTGATATGGTCTATCCTGGTCGCAATAGCATTTTCACTATTTACAATTTACTGTGAACGTATATGATTTCTTAAAATGAATGTACAGACGACTTGGATTGGAGTTTTACATCTGTCGAACATAGAGTGAAAGAAAGTCATCCGTAAAATTCACGTTATAATTGTTACAGGTTAAAATTGGCAATATTGTCACGTATTGTACAGGGCGCAGGACAGATATTGGGCTGAATCGTAATATAAACTGCATAGCTAAATTTTAGTAAGCATTTCAATCGTGTTCGCCCTTCATTTACAAAATAGAATAAATTGCTACTGCAATTAGTCGGAGAAACATGCCCAAAACACATGATAATAATATGCCATTACAATACTCACGGAATGCTCCCACATGCGAAACCTATAATCGTTATCTTTTACACGAAAACACGAATTATTAATGATTCAGTTCGATTTGATCAAGGGAGATAATCTACACCAGCTAATACATGTTATACGGCTTTTATTGACCAAGCATTTGATCGAAATGGGTCCAAATAACTCAGGTAAACGACATATGACAGTATTATCGAGTATACGATAATAATGCGGTGAATTGCCGGACTTGGCATGAGTCAGACGTTATTTGCAGCATTTGAAAGTAAATAATAAACATATGTACTTACCAGTTCCCAGTGAAAGCTTGCGTCACAAAGTGATCACAAGAATGGTTGAATGTCCGACTGCTAGAATATGGATACGATAGTTTATATACATACTCTAGTGCATAATATTCCTACGATTGTCCGCTTGTCAATACAAGAAACCCGTGCCAACATTTGCCTTACAATTCTGCGTAAGTGGACTAATGTTCTAACAATCAGTCTAGCTCATGAGATATCTGGCGAATTAATCTGAAATAATTCAGTCATCAGTAGATATGACCTACTCGGTATTCAGGCTAGCATCCAAGTCTGCATAAACATAATCGTATATAACCGGTGCAAAATCCGATACTGGTGGTACGTGCACGGTTTCGGATAAAGCGCTATTCTCTCCAGCGGTGTATTCCACGGGAGCGATATTTGACCCAGGAAGAGCTATTCGATAGTCGATATAAGGTTTTTCGAGTATTGTCCTTGAGTATTGTGTAACCCGTGTTACAAATGATGGATCATAAAGAAGACAGTCGGCTACAATTCGTGACTGTATCGACATTTGCGAATGGGCCTATGCTCGGTCGACTATAGGGGAAAAACGGCGTGACAAAGCACGCGGGCCACATATCTGCATTTATTATCTTCGACACGCCAATTGAAGTCGCAGCCGGAAGTGTTGTAACTTTCAGAACGGAATCCGCCCACCCCCCCCCCCCCCCTCCCCGATTCTCAAGCATGTGGCAGACACACAGGTCATGCAAAAAGTATAGGTGGGTAGTCAGTGTCGTCGAATGGATGAACACCACGCTAGCCTCAGCTTCCGTTGTGAGCGGGATGGGGAGTGTGTCTTTATTGTCAACAGTCGCGAGCCGATTCCGGTGGCCTTGGGTACGGTCGCAGCAGAGGCAAGCCTGCTTTGCATGACGAGCAGACTGGTGGCCCGCAAGCTCGACGCAAAGAGTCGCAAGCACGATCGAATAGCAGTTATTGCGAGTTCGAAGCAAAATAGTATCGACGTTATCGTGTCGAAAGCAGTAGCCGACAACGATATATTAGATAGTGAGTTCAAACTGGTCGTCGAAGAGATGGCTAGGTACCAGGAGTTAAAGGATGCGATCCGGTCCAAGGCCCACCCGCAGGGTTTGGGAAATGACGACGCAAAACAACTCGTCATGGACGGGGGGACCGACGAGAGAAGGACTCTCCTCGCCCGACTCGGGACGTGATATGCTTGTTCGCATGCCGGCAGCAGCAGGAGGTCTCACCGCCATACTGTCAGAGCGCCATACTTCCGTCGGCCCTCCCATTCTGCGATTGATATATTATTCTTTATACTCCAACACTATGTTTGAAGGCTGTGTGTTTTGCCTCAAAATAAGCTGGATCAGTTCATACTTATATTCATGCGCTTCATGAGAACATCAATACATTTAAAATATGCACATATTATTTAAAGGAGTACCGATATGATATATTTTAATAATACAAATAGTTAAATTATATACTACACATACTACAAGTGGCCAACTCGGACATCTTTGTGTATTCCAGCCATCAGCCAGTTTCACCACTTCTTTCATTTAACAAAGAATTGACAATACGAAGTAGAAAATATGATATGATGTAGCTAATCACCTTTGCAAATAGTCTCATACACATAAAATGGCACAATGCGCCTTATTCCTGGCAAACCACATAACACAGTACACCAATATCTTGTTGTAATATAATATATATGAGTCCGTTGTCCTGGCTTTTCTATGTAAGATTGGCTACACTTTATGAGCCGCGTCGCTGGAAAACCTGTCTTCGGGAAATTCTTGGTCAAATTAACATTGTGTTATTAAAGTATGACAATGGTATTTATATGATGAATTGAATGCTTGTTATTTGATCATGAAATCTGCAATATTCATTAAGATATTACATTTTATACAACACCACTATTCAGGTCGTTTGAGAAAATGAGACGTCACGTAAAAGTGACGTCAAACGACGTCAAAACGACGTTACAGTATCTACGTATCTACCGGCACACATAGAGTATACGCCAAAATTTACAACAGTTTGCAAGTTGACAAACTAGAAACATGTTTTTTATTGATTAATGAATGTATCGACGGGTGAGCTAGATTTTTTTTGGTAATATCTGAAAGTGAAAAGCGACAAAGACAAACCGGCAAGTTCATGTACAAGCAAGTATAAACGTTTGCGCGTGTACGGCAGATTCGGTATGCCGCTTTCTTCTTTTCGAAGTCCTGTTTACCGAGCGTTCAGTTCAGCAAATACAGATGGGTATACACCAGTAAATGGGGAGGACAATGCATTCAACATTAAATGTAGATTAAAGGTACATGCCCACTCAGTAGGCACACACTGTAGTTTTGTATATTCTGTACATATGACATTTTCAGGCAAAATAAACATTCATTCACCATAAAACCCCATGTACTGATTGGCATTACTATGCAATTTATATCAGACGTAAATTTCAACACTGATATCAGGGGCGAAAACAGTGATTCCTTAAGATCTTAACGGACATTACTATTTAGTCTCTGTATTTATTTGTTGATGTGTAATGATCATACTTTTTAATCAGTCGAAATATTTTTTCAGGTGACGCATTTAATTAGTATAAACAATTACAAAATATCATGCGTCATTTGCATATGACAATAGCCTAATACCACAGCGATTCACTAAGGGTAAAATAGATAATACTAAATTATTATATCTGTACAGCGGGCACTCCTATTTTTTTTAGAACTAGTGGAATGGCGACACAATTATACACTTATTTAATTCATATAAATAATAGTTTGTGCCTACTGAGTGAGCATGTACCTTTAAACTACAATACAATTTACTAGTACACAGTCGAAGGCGCGCCATCGCAATATACACACTATTCCCAAATGCTAAATCGACAATGGTGATAGACTCCCTGAACGGGCGGACTGACGGATGGATGAACGGACGGACTGACGGACTGACGGGCGGATTACCGGACTACCGGACTACCGGACTACCGGACTACCGGACTACCGGACTACCGGACTACCGGACTACCGGACTACTGGACTACCGGACTACCGGACTACCGGACTACCGGACTACCGGACTCCGGACCGGACTACCGGACTACCGGACTACCGGACTACCGGACTACCGGACTACCGGACAGACGGACTACCGGACAGACGGACTACCGGACAGACGGACGGACTACCGGAAGGACGGAGTACCGGACTGACGGACTACCGGAATACCGGATTACCGGACTACAGGAAGGACGGACTACCGGACGGACGGACTATCGGACGGACTGACTACCGGACGGACAGACGGACATACGGACAGACTACCGGACGGACGGACTACCGGACAGACGGACTACCGGACGGACGGACTATCGGACGGACGGACGGACGGACGGACGGACTACCGCACTACCGGACGGACGGACGGACGGACTACCTGACGGACGGACTATCGGACGGACTACCTGACGGACGGACGGACTACCTGACGGACGGACGGACTACCTGACGGACGGACGGACGGACTACCTGACGGACGGACGGACTACCTGACGGACGGACGGACTACCTGACGGACGGACGGACGGACTACCTGACGGACGGACTACCTGACGGACGGACGGACTACCTGACGGACGGACTACCTGACGGACGGACTACCTGACGGACGGACTACCTGACGGACGGACTACCTGACGGACGGACTACCTGACGGACGGACGGACGGACTACCTGACGGACGGACTACCTGACGGACGGACTACCTGACGGACTACCTGACGGACGGACTACCTGACGGACGGACTACCTGACGGACTACCTGACGGACGGACGGACGGACGGACGGACGGACGGACGGACGGACGGACGGACGGACGGACGGACTACCTGACGGACGGACGGACGGACGGACGTTCAAACATTTGGGAGTTATGAGGCACCGCTATATAAAAGATCAAAGGGTTAGCTCCTAAATATCAAAGAGTTAGCTCCTAAATTTATGAGGCACCGACAATATCAAAGAGATCAAAGGTACTAACCCTTACCCTAAGCTCCTAAACCCCCGATGTTGGCCCGGACGGACGGACGGACGGACGGACGGACGGACGGACGGACGGTCCATCGAATTGGGTTTATGTGTCTGCTAGCCACATAAGACCCGTCCGTACGCATGAAATAAGCCACATAAACCGATAAAAAGCCACATAAACCAAAACAGCGCTCTAACGAATTGGGTTTATGTAACTAACCCCACCCTTATACAAGTACATAGCCCTGTGGGGCTAGCCACGTATACCCAATATATCTGCGGACGGACGGACGGACGTACTCATGAGAGGGTACTTGCGGGGTTTTCGACTTGTGGGGTGCCAACATGTACAAATGGTACTTGTGAGGTGCACCTTCATGTCCATGAATGTGTGGTGATGGTCTTTATGTGGGGTTAAATGTCCATGTACAAATGGTACTTGTGAGGTGCATGTGGGGTCCATCAAGGTGGGGTGAAATACAATTATCCCCAACATATTTGTGGGGTGAGTCATGAGTACAGGTAGACTTGTGGGGAATTTCGCGACTTGCAGGGTTCACCTCACAAGTGACCCATCTAAACCCGCAGGTACGGTCGTTATCACCCCACTGCTCATCCATGCACCGGTACTTTTGCTTTTGAATACTGTACCACATAGTGGTACGAACAGATATCTTCAGACTTCATTCAGGCCATAAAAGTATAAGAAATAGCAGTTTGTTTTTCAGTCTGTACGATTGATTGATTGATTGATTGATTATTGGTGTTTAACGGCCTATCAACAGCCAGGGTCATGTAAGGCCGGGCCAACATAAACTATATATTCAGCCCTGAAATTTAGAATATCCTGACCTTGTGCCCAGGTCCATGCCACACCAGAGTCACTTAGCTCTTGCCCAAAGTAACATGATTAGCTATAAGCTTATTACTTCTTATTGGAGCATAACAGGATTTAGCTCTCAAGTACCAGGGGCCAAAATGGTACAAGAGGGCCAAACCATGTAGGTCGGCATTCCGGTGAAGATGAATGTCGATCGTTAAATTACCCTTCGCTGTTCCCTCCTACCTCCCAATCAGTATGTACGAGATAATTCACGAGCGTTTCGCGATCGTACAGACTGAAGAACCGTGCATTAACTTATTTGTCCCACCATAATGTCTGAATCATGTCTGCTTCTAATAACCTGCGTAGAAACATCTCAATTGTGGTAAGGTGGGACAAATAAATACATATATATTCAGTCCTGAAACTAGCATCAACCAGACATGGTGCCAGGTCCTCACCACACCATTTTTTAATCACTTAACCCCATCCCATAAGAGTAATAGGATGGACCAATCAAACGATCCTACTACTCTTATAAAACTTAAAAGGTATAACCTGTTTCGACTCTTCATACGCGGTTACAAGTTTATGACAGGGCCGAACTATGTAGCTCTGGATACCGGAAAGGATGAATCCTATCGTTAAGGGCCGCCTGCCCTCCCAACCTCCACGAAAGCTTCTACGACTGAATCGCGAACAGTGATATGTAGACCCTGATCAGACTACGCAGATGCACTGTCGAATAGGCCACAACCGCCTGTTTTGCCATGGTGCATCCCAAATCATAAGGTAAATTTAAATCCTAGAAATGCTGAAATGCGTTTTGAAAAACATCGAAAATAATCAATATTGGGGTTCGGTGTTCGGGGGAATTCCAGCCTCGCCTTATATGTCATCTCGTGTGCCGAGCATAAGCAACGCACGTCTGGGATTTCCCTTTCTAACTACGAACCCCAACGTAGATTCTATTAATCTACAAAACCCTTATCGGCTTCCAAGTGCCTCGCTACATCAGACTAGTAGGCCGCAGCCCGCATATCGATCCCCACGAGGCATTGATAGTAAAATGAGGCATTGATAGTAAAACTTTTACATTTTCGAAAACATATCATTTCGGACGCGCGCATCATGAGTGAAACTCGGCATGTATGGCGGGACCAACCACGCCCGACTGACAACTTTTACAAACTGGGTGCTGTTTTCAAATGGAGCACAGATGTTGCATGTCATTCACTAAAAATGGTTGTGCCTTCTAAACCTTTGAGTACACGTTAAAATGATGATTTCACAGATAGTCTGTTTATCACTTCCAATGTTTGACCGTCCATGTATCTACTCTAATTAAAACAAAATTTAATTATCGCGCGACTTTCTTATGAATTGTTCGACGTCATTTTCCTTACATTTTATATTTGGCAACGATTGCTGGTTTAACTGCTAACGAAAGCAGATATGACGTCGATATGTTGTATGTGCCCGTGTACAGCGTCATTTGACATGCACATGGACTTGTGATAAATTGGATATTACCAGTCATAAGAAAGAACACTTGAGGAGCAGCAATTCCAATTCTAAATTACACCTCCCCCACTCCAGTGTTATAGGGTTGCTATAGCAACGTCTAAATTGTGTTCCATTTTATCAAACATTTTATCATTTTAAAATCTGTAGCTAATATGCCGAAATATATTCTGTTCTTAAGAATAGATATTTGACACCAATACGATTATGTTAGGACAAGTCTCAATATTTCTGGAATGCCCCTCGTACATGTATACAGAGCCGATGAAATTGTAATATCATGGACACAATGACTGTGTATGCCGATTTCATTGTACAAATCCCTTACATACATGTAGCGTGAAAAATGCCAGGTGTGCCTCGTTTGGGCATCACCGGGAGATCCTGCTAAAAGTAAAAAACAATCATAACTAACATTTCCTACCATAAACTGTTTAACAGGGGAAGTTGGAGAACAGTGAAGCTTGACTATTCGGCAGCATCGTCACAAGGGCGTACTGCATAAAAAAATGGCATACAATGGGAAAAGTAAGTCAAGGTCACGACCTTAATGGTGAAATGGCCAAGTCCATCCGGTAAAGGTCTAACTTGATTGGTGCAATGTAATGCGCATTTGTTGCTCAACTATTTGCACGCTAGTGATGAAAATATCAGCAAAATATGTCATCCAATTTCATTGGAATTGCATCGTAATGATGCAATTCCAATAAAATTGCATGACATATTTAATAGTTTTCAGAAAATGATAAGAAAAACATATAAATAAAGTGCCGTCTCCTGCCAAAATTTGAACTATTTTTAGCAATTATCTTTTACCCAGCATGCGATGATGCGGCGAAGCAAATCACTCCAGATACAGTAAGATATACATGGAAAATGGTAAATTAAAATAAGCTTTAATCCATAGAATGGTATGGCACTTTTGAACTTATATGCCTCTGTGAGGCACCTTAAAAAAAAGTGTACATCTTATAAAAAATGTTTGTAATGTAATATCAAAACGTAATGACCCAATTGTGACAAAAATTGATTGTTTGATTGATTGTTGGGGTTTTACGGCCTATCAACAGCTAAGGTCATTTAAGGCCGGGTTTATGGGTTCAGTACTAAACCCACATTACCTGTAGCACAGACAGTGAGACTGTACTAATGGGGGGAAGATTCCAAAATCAGAGCTCAATGTTTATAATAAATAAAATATACATTCAGCCCTGAAATCAGAAAATCCTGATCTGATGCCAGGTCCTATCACACCAGATCACTAAGCCCCCTCCCAAAAGCAGTAAATTCACCTCACCTGGGTGACACTATCAGTACTAATCTCTTACTACTTTTTAAATTGGCAAGAACCTCTTTCAACTCTCAATTACCAGCCGATCCAAAGAGAAAAAAAGTACAAAAAGGGCGAAGCAGGTGTAGAATTCCTATATAAAGTAAGATTTGATTTGATTATTGTGTCATGTAAGGCCGGGCCAACGGATGGACTATCCCGCATTTAACCTGTAAAAATGAGAGAAATTTTGAATACTGTACACATTGTGGTACGAACAGATATCTTCAGACTTCATTAAGGCCAAAAAAGTATAAGAAAGAGCAGTTTGTTTTTCAGTCTGTACGATTGATTGATTGATTATTGGTGTTTAACGGCCTATCAACAGCCAGGGTCATGTAAGGCCGGGCCAACATAAACATATATTCAGCCCTGAAATTAGAATATCCTGACCTGGTGCCAGGTCCATGCCACACCAGAGTCACTTAGCTCTTGCCCAAAGTAACATGATTAGCTATAAGCTTATTACTTCTTACTGAGCATAACAGAATTTAGTTCTCAAGTACCAGAGGCCAATACGGTACCAGAGAGCCAAACCATGTAGGTCGGCTTTCCGGTAAGGATGAATGCCGATCGTTAAATTAGCCTTCACTGCTCCCTCCTACCTCCTAACCTATAAGTAAGAATCCTCCGTTAATTTGCACTCCCTGGCTCCCTCCAACCTCCCACAAAAAGAGAAAAAAGAAAGAAGTAATTTTGACCCCCGAAACCCCTCCCAATTTATCACACAGGCCCCGCCCATTTTTTTTACCCCCGGGGCCGCCATTCTGAAGGAGCCAGTAGGGTGGGACGGGTCCAATCATTCCTACAAAAGCTCGTCAAAATCCGTTCATCGGTTCGCGACCATTCTATCAAATTTGAAAATACTCACCAAAGGACTCTGTGGAGTTTGGCTAGCATAGACCAAGTGGTTCACGAGATGTTTGAAATTGAATAAGTTACTGACGATGGACGGACAGACAAAAAGCCTTAACATTAGCTCAAAAAAAAAAAAATAAAATAAAAATAATCTGAATGACAGTCGACCACGACTGCAATTTATCACTCTGTCTCTCCCTCCCCACCCCCACCACCTCATTGGAAACAAAATTTGAACGAAACTAGAATAAAAACATATTCATGACAACACGGATGCCCCCACCTGCCACTTTGTCAGCTCTATTTTTAGCCACGGTGACCACCTTGACCTTGGGCGGACGTGACCCATTTTCACTTTGCATCATCGATATAAATGCATATGCATTATTGTGAAGATCGGACATAAGGAACTGGTTATCGACGATGCAAACAAGGTGTAGCTGGCGTGGTGGTGATACAATAAAGACCAATTTAAGACTCATCATTCTTTGATGAACTAATCTATAGCCGATTTATATTAAAAACAAGAATTCCGCGGAATTAGTGGTCTCACCCCCGTACGAGGCAATGAGTGGGGACGAGGCTATATTTAGAAAAAGTAATTCCGCGGAATCAAATGTCAAATGGCCTGCCGGCCTGGTAGGCAAAAAAAAATGATTAAAAAAATGTCATTTTTTCGGTCGTTGGACTCGGTGAAGTAATAGTTTGTTTTCCTCATTTAGGTGTACCGTATTTACCCTATTATATTCGGACATATGCAACCATTGTAGGCGCAGATCAGTCTGCGCATTCGCAGTCTTATCAGCGTCTACACTGTTTGACATTCAGTATTCAGTATTCAGTATATGAACAATCATATTATGTTAGTGACATGGATAACAATGACCTTGACATTGAAACACAAACTCGGTGAAGTAATTATAGTTTGCTTTCCTCATTTCTGTATACCGAATTTACCCTATTATATTCTGACACTATTTATCATGGCCTATGCGACCAGTGTAGGCGCAAATCAGCCTGAGCGGATGCGCAGTCTGATCAGTGTCTACACTGTTTGACATTCAGTCAGTGAAGCATCTATCACACATCTATTCAGTATTCAGTATATGAACAATCATATATGTTAGTTACATAGGTAACAATGACCGACATTGAAACACAAACTCTGTGAAGTAACTATAGTTTGCTTTCCTCATTTCCTCGGGCTGAAATCAGATCAACTCAGTCATGGATAACCGACATGACTGTACAGTACACAAATTATATGTCATGACCACACTCCACAGAACACAGAATCTAGAGGACACAATAACCGTACCAAAAAAATCGATGTGTTCCATATTTTGTGGGGTGTAGCAACAACCCACAGACTTGGCCAAGTCAGCCCAGATTATGGACACCCGACATGACTATAAATAACCTTACCAAGAAAAACCAATGTGTCCATATTTGTGGGGTGCAACAACAGCCCACATACTTGGCCAAGTCAACCCAGAAGTAATGGACACCCGACATACTGTAGATAACCTTACCAAGAAAACCAATGTGTCCATATTTGTGGGGTGCAGCAACAACCCACATACTTGGCCAAGTCAACAACCCAGAGGTAATGGACACACCCGACATGACTATAAATAACCGTACCAACAAAACCGATGTGTCCATATTTGTGGGGTGTAGCAACAACCCACATACTTGGCCAAATCAACCCAGAGGTAGTGGACACCCACCTTTGACTTTGGAAACAGTGGTGATTCTAATAAATGCATGCCCGGGCATTTATTAGAATAATTACGGTATTTTTTTTTTACTTTCCAAAACCGACTTTTGTGGTATGACAACTGCTCGTTTTCCATTGAAATTTGCATTACTTGACTGAAATGCTGAGAAGTATTATAGTTATAGTAGTTATAGTTATATTTGTCAATGCAATTTTTTTTTGGTGTGGTAAATATTGGTCCGACCGGGTCTGGTAAAAATTCAAGTTTACCAGACCGAATGTCCTGTAACGGCTCAGACAATTTTGTATAGGACTGTATTCACATTGATGTACATGTATTTATACCTGTACCCCGTAGATTAAATGATGAATCATAAGCTGTCCCCTGAAACAAAAAACAGAGCCCTATCGATCAGGGTTTATTTTCGCCATTTTGGGAACATGACCCATGCCCGCTAACACAGGGTCAGCGCTTCTTCCCCCCCCCCCCCCCAGAAAGTGTAAAGAGTCCCCGGGGGTCACTGAATTTGAGAAAAATAAGCGCGATTTTCGCCAAAATTGTGAAAAATAAACGCGATTTTCGTCAAAATTGTGAAATTATATCAAATGTTTAAAACTGTGCATTAACAAGAACTATATAGCATATAATACATGAAACTCAAAGACAGTACTAGCTCTTAACAATCAATTCCAGGTGTCTTAAAGTCAAATACACAAGGAAACATGAAAAGCAAGAACAATCTTGCAATGTGTATTTTCGGGGGAGATTTAATTGTAAAGCCACATCATGCATGACTCAACGACTTGTAACTTAAACAATGAATCCTCATGTATCAGAGAGAAATTGGAACTTGAGCTCTGAATTTACAATATCCTGATGTGGTGCCGTTCTAATAGGAATCAGAAGCAGCCATGCAGCTAATGCCACTCCACATGTGACTCGTGTATCAGAGAGAAATTGGAAATTCAGCTCAGAATTTACAATATCCTGATGTGATGCCATTTGGTTCATTATAACATACTAGGAATCAGAAGCAGCCCTGTAGCTAACTGTTTGGCGACAACAAAATCGAACAATGAGCAAAGCTGATGTCCTATTGCAACCAACACTAGATGTATCAAGACTGTGATAACAAGCAATGGAGATCAACTTACCAAATTGACACATTATTTCTGTCATATTATGATATATTCGATCACCATCTTGGTAGATCAAACCTCCATTGCACAGGAATGCCACATGATTCACAGAAACTTAAAGTTTTTTCCCACATCGGAAACAGATATATTTGAAAGCCAAAACTAGGTCGCTGATCAGTAGTAGTTATCGGTACTGTAATTATATCAGCAGTAATGTTATTGAAAAGAAGCCATGATAGTATCTGTCTAAAACTGTAACTAGAGCTCACAAATCCTGTGGCCATGTTTTCACTATTGTAGGTCACAATTCCATCTATTAAATAGTTTACTCCATTTTCTAGACACAATGAATAATGTCACTCCTATAAAGAGCAATGATATAAAAATTAGTAACAATATGACAAGTATACTGATAAGAATAGACAATATTATGGATAAAAGCTCCATGCTTCCAATATAAAATGTCTGCTACAGTAAAATGGCTTCCGCCCGCCAGTCTATTGGCTAAGAAAATCACATGACTAAAAACCCCACAACTCATGTAGTACCACAAGTTTGGACAAAAACAAGTCGCACAGGAGCTGAAAATATTGAGATTACCGACAGGTGCAGAACCTACATAAGTACAAAGGTACAAATGATGAAACTTAAAACATCCCATCTACATGTAGGTCACACGATAAAATTGCGCAATAAACAATCTTTTTTTTTTTAGCCACAGTCAGTGACCTTGACCGTAGGCGGACGTGACCCATTCCGGACAGGAGTGTCTGCAGCGGACGGGGCGTGACGACATCAAACCCATAGTATCCCCCGACATTCGTCCATGGACACAACTAACCTTACCAAGAAAACCAATGTGTCCATATTTGTGGGGTGTAGCAACAACCCACAGACTTGGCCAAGTCAAACCCAGGTTATGGACACCCGATATGACTATAAATAACCTTACCAAGAAAACCAATGTGTCCATATTTGTGGGGTGCAGCAACAACCCACATAATTGGCCAAGTCAACCCAGAGGTAATGGACACCCGGCATAACTCTAAATAACGGATTAACCTCACCAACAAAACCGATGTGTCGATATTTGTGGGGTGCAGCAACACCCCACAGACTTGGCCAAGTCAACCCAGAGGTCACGGACACCCGACATGACTGTATAAGTATAAATAGCCATAATTTGCAAGAAAACCAATGTGTCCATATTTGTGGGGTGCAGCAACAACCACATACAAGTCAACCAGAGGTCACGGGCATCCGACATGACTGTATAAGTATAAATACAATTTACAAGAAAACCAATGTGTCCATATTTGTGGCCCTGTGGTAGGCTACAGTAACTGTTGATATAATAGTGCAAAATGGAGGCAGCCAGCAACCACACTGTTGTTCTAAAAATAGAAACATACAATGCATCGACCGCCGACTAAAAACGGTATCAGCTTTGGCGATACAGTTAAAAAGGCTTTTGGGGTCCTGTTAATAAATACATTAAAGACCAATTTAACACTATCTGGCAATTGTTTTTGGCCATTACATATAATGAAAGTACTTGATAATATGCAATGACTGTTGAAAACTGCATGGAAAAATATCAAGCGGTTAAGAAGTTATAGGTTTTAAAATTTAATTAGCTGAAATATTCATGTTCTATGATGACGTCATATTGGAACTTGCAGGTCATCAAATCATTTACTTTAAGCTCATCTTTCACTATTATTTTATAATTTTCTGCTAATATTGTCATCTGACACATATATCTTAATACCGGTAATATAATAGTAGAAACTTATCAAACACATATTAAATTTTATATTGAGGTTTAAAGAATTATAATTAGTTCTCATTTGCATAATTTATGCAGATATTAAACATCTGTATCTTTTTTACTGGCTGATAGTTTTTTGATGGGGTTTTCAACAATTTACAGTTCATTTTAACCTGCTTTCGAAAGCGCAAATGAGGATTGTTATATGATCACAAACACGTTTTTTATACCAAATAAGTTAAATATTTGGTGCTTCCGTCAGTTTTCGGGTTAGGCGGAGTTTTCGGGGTAATTATTGAACCACCTCTCCGCGGGTGCACCGAGTTTGTAGTTCTCGTAGGATGATACTTGCTATTTTCAGCCGCCGATGTATTGCGACCAATCGCTATTTTTAGCGCATGTGGACCGCGCGTGGATTTTGACAGCAGACGTGTAAATAATAACACTGGTGAACTAGAAAATGGGTTGTCTGATTTATTCTTGTTTTATGTCTTAACTTTTATGTGCATGTGTTTTTAACTGATTAGAAAACGAAAGCAAATGGTTTCTTATTACATTTCCAACATTTGGTAAAGTGTTTTCAGTTTCATATTCATCGCTATCTGGTCACTTGCAATGTACCCTGAAAACTCTGCCCATACGTCAGTATTCAAGATGGCCGACTCCCATGTTGTTACGCGATTATTGTAGCTTCAATTTTAAAATAACTTTTTTATTTTAAAGGTACACAGTAAAACGCACTGTCATGGACGGTACACTATCATGGACTGGACACTCTCTATATAAACCATTAACCGATTATAAATATCCTGTGTGCCTCGCCTTCCACTTCTACCTACGCTTTTGATTTAAATCTTTTATTTTTCAAAACAACCCTACCATACACTCATAGGAAAATCTATTCTAAAGAATGTGCCGCTATTAAAAAGTTGAAATTCCAACTATTTCTTCAGATATTTGGATTTTAAACCAACGTGGTATACGAATTTCCAATAAATTTCGTATTGATTTACAGCATACCGGATATCGCGAGATTCAGCGAGGTTTCTTTTCCCGATAGAGTTTAAAGTTCCTATTTAAACAATGTTTATCATTAGTTTGAACTACAAAACTTAGCTAATAATGTATGCTTTATAAAAATTGCTGGTGTTTTATTAGTCCTGCTTACATGTCCAAAATAACGTTTTAATCGGACTTGGTTATTTGGTCATGCTCGATGTCCCTTTAAGCATACGTAGTGCCTTCATTACAGATTTTACAATGGCTTACAATGGTCGATTATTCACGAAACATGACATGTACGGTCTGATTATTGGCATGTAAAGTATGTTTGTCCAGTTTGAAAGAATACCATATTAAATAAAAGTCCTTACCGGATGATTAATCATCCATATTTCGTCGTTTCTGCAGCGCGTATCGAAATTCGTCTAGAATCCGCCATTTGTATACTCGCGTGTAATCTCAGGAGCGCATAAATAATTTTCCGTGACCCGATTAGAGTTACCGTCCCTGTTCCGCTCTCACAAAATAGGGACAATATAATGAAAGCGTCTCGGAGATCAGCACTATAAAAATTGCGATTAATGCATAATTCCAAGTAAGTTAGTTAGTTTATGCGTAATTAAGGTATACTATTGAAATATAGTAACACTTACTAACATGATTAAGGACGGGGGCCACACGAAACAACTTGACAACGGGTTTTAGTAGGCCACAGGCTTTCGAAAGATAAACCGAAATAGAAAAATCATGTGATTCTATTAATAGGTAACACGTGTTTCGGTCTGACGCATATCGCCAACTCAGGCGATTGGTCGAATGTTTTCGGCTATAGTCGAAATCGTCCGTAAACACCAATAACGAACTTGAAATTGAAAACGACAAAGGAAAATGTTATAGTTTTTAGTAAATAATCAAATAAAACATGATAAATAACCCTTACTATTGCGGAATACTTATGTAAATACTTTATTAATCTGCCAGATATAAATGGTATCCGTAAATCGCCGGCACATATACATCGCGTAATAACACCCGGAAATATGGGCGTTTTTTTTTCCGAGTTTGATGTTCGTTAATGTGACCAGGACGCACGCACGCTCGGACGGACGACATGACTCAAGTATACACCCCCCCCCCCCCTCCCAGAATAATTGCAACTGGTAAAACATTGAATTTATAAAATGCGAATACTAAGTAAGAACTGTATCCCAGTCGGTTGTATTCATGATACTCACGATAATCGGGAATAATAACACATATAAAATACATTACTTTTCAATAAACAAAATGCATATTCAATGAACATACTTGTTATTCAGTCATACAGCATTTATTTCTTTTTTTATATATTGAAAACGGGGGTTTCCGGTATTTCTGTAGTATCCGGTAAAAAAATGGGTATTCGGTAATTCCAGTTACCGGATATAAATTCTTATGAACATTAGCGAGATGTATTACATTTTTTGTATAAAACTGTGATTTTGGGTTTCCCTGTACAAACGCCGCCCAACACAGTTCGTCTCAGAAGATTAAATATCAGTTAGAAAAAACTTCTGAAACAAACTCGTTAGTCTAGTGTTTAATCTGCTAATACCCCGAAAACTAGACCCACCATCATTCATTCTTGTCAATAAAAATACAACTTTAATATTTACTTCAAACAAGGGGGCCGTCAAGCATACACTGGCACAGGGGTACCAAGCTATGCTGTGAAAATTGTAACGAAAAGTCCGAATGTGTACTGCCGAGTACTAGGGTGTTCTTTAAAAACGGGAACACTTTGTACTCGGCAGTACACATTCGGACTTTTCGTTACAATTTTCACAGCATAGCTTGGTACCCCTGTGTACACTGGGGCCGATTTGACCAAAACGGGGCCGTTTTGACTTTTAAATGGAGCCGATTTGACTTTTCCTGAGGCCGAGTTGACCAAAAGGGGACGATTTGGACTGGGGCCGTTTTGGAACGGGGCCTCTCATCGGTCTGGCTTAGGTCCTTTTTGAGTAGTGAAAGGTGATGCAGGAATGAAAAAATTCTGCCAAGTCTATCAACGGCGATATCATGAATATATAGTACCGTAATACAAAAGTATATTCTAATTGATGTTGTAGATTTTTTCAGTTTACTTACGTTCGCTACAATTACAGGACAGGACTGGAATATAATGGCTGACAAACCGCTTTGCGCATGCGCATTCTGCGTCAAGTACCTGCTTACGGAAACCTACGAAAACGCACGATTTACACCGGAGCCAGAAAAGACAACTCGTCCGGATAACTCTTGTCTTACCTATGAACTTTATGATCTTGGCCGTGCAATTATTGTCCGTCCGCCTGGCCGTTACTTGTGGGTTGATATTTTAACTTTTAGGTTTTGTGGGGTTATAACGACCGTACCTGCGGGTTTAGATTGTGAGGTGAACCCCGCAAGTCGCAAATTTCCCCACAAGTCTACCCTGTACTCATGACTCACCCCACAGATATACTCTCATGAGAGCGGACGGACGGACGGACGGACGTCCGGACATTTGGGAGTTATGAGCTATTTGTTCTTTAAAAGATCAAAGGAATGGCTCCTAAATTTCAATAGAATTAGGAGCATACTGAATAAATCAAAGGAATATTTTGTTCCTAACGACGCCCCACGTGTGAGACAACATTCAAAGGTAGCGCTTGGAAGTCTGCTACATGGACACAATAGATATGGTAGAGCGGGGACGGGTCTTTTCGGCCGTCTAAGACGGAAACATACACGCTGTACAAACCCAGTTCCGATTTTAGGATTTTCCGGTATTTATTTATAGATTAGACTGCATTACGCATTTTTATGAGTCATTTGCATATTCTGCCCTTATAGGATTAGGGTTAGGGCTAGGGCAACCATTCAACGTTATCGGATTTGGGTAGAGTCGTGTTAATTCGGACGTTTTCGATTGTGCTCGGCCGTTTTGTTGGGTTAACTCGGCCACCTTGGCATTTTTATTTAACAATTCATGAAACATTTTTTGTGTGAAATAAATTTACATACATTAGATAGTAGGATCTATATTAATATACTAATCTTATAAAATAGCTATGTATTTGTTGACAGTAAAGACACACAATGGCCATATCTGTCTGAGCATCCGAAGTCTGACCAGTAATCGGTATGCATCTGGTCGGCAAAACTACTAGCACCACTACAACGAACGTTATGGATTATTCCGCATGAATGTACAGTCTGAGTAGATTTTCTCCGATCGGGAATTATTTATGTCTGTTTTGTCAAGTATGTCTTGTCAGATCGTAGTCCATTTTATTCATCGGAGGTGCATGAGTAAAGCACGGTCAGGGATGGGTAATATACGTCAAGGGCACCTGCGAATTAAGCCCACTTTCTATTATATTTTCCTAACTATCTTATCAACTACTGAAGCAATTTTGAATCGCTGAAGTGCAGATACCGCGGGAAACCGCTATGCTTCCCTTTCCACTATTTCAAGTGGGTGAGACACAAAATGCATACACATACGGACAGACGAAACAAACGAGCATACAAAATAAAACTATATTCCTCCACATAGAATGTACAGAGAATGTAATTGAATGTAATCTGTAAGAGGAATCGGCAAATATTGTTTTTCTATGGAAAACCGTTGATCTGACATCACGCTTATTCAAATTAAAAAAGAATATAGGTTGGGTTTGTTGGCCGAATACAGACGACTAGGTATGTTTTATGTCGGCTGTACTCGGGCCACCTATATGTTTGCTGTATATGCCATGCTAAACTTCATTTGAATGTGACAAGCCTTAACTTGCAATATCGGTATTCCAATATGTAGACACACTCTGATAAATCTCCATTAATGTATACAACAATGTGTTACGTACATATTGCATCATATTTATGCAAGTCTTGGTTGCAAGTACAGATGTTGTTCTATGGAAAACAATTTAATTTGTATTGACAATACTCTCTGCACTGTTTGTCGTATATTTAAAACTCACGGGGAAATGAACTTTCGGCACATGCGCAATATAAGATATCAACTTAGATTTAAACATGTTTACTGATGGGGGGCCGATTAGTGCCGACGGCCGGTCAGACCCGACCCCGCTCTCACATTTTTGCAGACATTTGCTACCGCAATATCAGCTTGTTACACCACCTTGTGTTTGTTTTGGGAGTGTTACGGTAGCATTTTGTCTGTTGGAGAGTCAACTCGCCTTGCAGTGAGCGAGTATCGTAGCCTATTATTCTGAAACAAGCAACTGAACTTCGAAGTCAGAGTGCACATCTCAGCGGAGCGGAAATTACGTCAGCTAAGTTGACGTCGCCATACACCCGAAGACAGGTTTTCTCGCGACGCGGCTCATATCATATGTTCTACTTCTCATTGTCAGTTCTTTGTCAAATGCCAGAAGAGGTGAAAATGGCTGATGGCTGGCACAGAAAAAGATGGCTGACTAGGCCACTCCATGTGACATATATGATACATAACGGGGCAGTGTTCACTCATATGTTATATGTAAATGAAAAGTAAATGGGTTTAACATGCCTGCAACAGGTAAGGTATTTAAAGAACGGGACCTAGGTTTCAAGTTTCATCCGGAATATCAGTTGGTAAACCTCATGCGAGGTTTGAACCCACAAGCTCTGGTATTCACGTCCAGTGCTCTAACCACTCTGCAATAATAAATCCCAACTCATGCAAGATCTTCAATTTATTACTCATACCAACTTGAATCAGCAATTATAAGTTTACATACAGTGGGCATCCTCCAGAATGACCGAGAGATATGCAGAATCCTACTGAAATCCTCTATGAGACCTTAATATATAATTATATCTGCTACTAACCTACTGTCTTTGTAGTGCCGTTAAACACGGCGGTATTCGGGCTGGAACCGTTGCTGTTGTAGGCATGGATCCTGAAGAAGTAGAGCTGCCCAGGACTGAGCGAGTCCACCGGTAGGAAGTGGCGATCCCCACTATAACTGTTTCCAGTGTAATGGCTGCTGCCATTCGTCCACGCCTTCCCATCCGTGCTGTACTGTACAACAAACGTCTGGCCCAGACCGCCGTGAAACCCCAGATTCCACGATACGTTCACACTCATCGTGTCGAATTCCTCTATCCTCGGGTCTTTATGCGTCTTGGGTGGACCTGTGGGAATAGTGGTGTACATTAAATTAGTTTCTATATTTATGTTGGCTTTCGAAAATAATGGTCCAATTCGTACCAGAACTACCTCGGCCCAGAAAATTACATTGTACCAGTAATACTGCAATATAATTTACGCTGCTTACCATTCAGTTAGTGAAATAATTGTAAGATGTCAGCAAATGGAGTAGCTCCTATTATTCAGTACAAACACAATTGTTGCAATGTTATAAGGCCAGTTTTCTCATTCGACTTGGAGTTTCATTTTGCTGTCAAATTTTCGCCTCCGTCTGACCAAAATGTCACCATGTTTGTTGCTAATAATTAGGTCAAATGTTGAACAATGGAAGCATTATTAAACCTGTGAAAATCAAAATTGGGCATGTGTAACAGTAGCGGTAAGTGGTTTGGCCCGCAGGAACCACATCAGACTACAATATTGCAGTCAGGTAACATATATAACGAAAACCTCAAAATATAAACACCGCAGTATTACCCTGCTGTACATTGCTATGGCAGCTGTTTGGAAATATATCATGAAGTTACTTGTCTAATTTCAGCAAAACAAAATAATATACCCTAATATGTCGGTGTAACCATGTAGAACAATCAGAATCTGCACCTACTTCCAATGCCCTGTTCCCAGCCAGCTGCCTACATATACAGGGCGTGCCTATCAGACTACTCCTCATCACGGCACTATCCGGTACAGTGAACAGTAGGTTTCTTTACCCATCTTTACAATATTAACCAGCATGTTCTTTATAGGAATTAAATAAGTGTACAATACTGTCACTATTCCACCATTTCTAAAAATTACCTGCCCACTCAGTAGGCACAACATTTTCTTTATATCAGAGACATCATCTGGGACATTTAAACACATAAATTAAACATTCATTCACCATTACGCCAAGTATTGAGTGGCATTAACTTAAATTTTCACACTGATATCAGGGGCGATAACCGTGTTTCTT
This sequence comes from Conchocele bisecta, assembly GCA_029237695.1. NCBI lineage: Eukaryota > Metazoa > Mollusca > Bivalvia > Lucinida > Thyasiridae > Conchocele > Conchocele bisecta. Next base: position 97,699,326 of record CM055270.1, read on the forward strand.
TAAAATTTTAACATATATTACTTTTTATAATCTGTATTTATTTTTTGATCAAACTTTATAATCTGTCGAAAATATTTGTTCAAATGATGCATTTAATTAGTATAAATAATTAAAAAATATCATGCCTCATTCGCATATGAAAATGGCCTGATAACACCGCGCGTCACTATCAGTAAAATAATTATTTATAAATGATTATATCTGTATAGCAGACACTCGTAATTTTTAGAACTGGTGGAATAGTGACACAATTACATGCTTATTCATTCATATAAAGAACATGTTGTGCCTACTGAGTGGGCATGTACCTTTAATGTGCACATTTAAAAAAAAAAAACTATATCCATTATATATCAATTGTATATTAAATTGATATGAGATGCAAGTATGACTACATTATAGCTGGCCTTAGCTCCATAATACATACTGTAACAAATACAAATGTCTCATTCAGCTACTGAAGTTCTCAAGGTTATTCAAGAATTACGGAGGATACAGCATCAATAGTAGAACTATTTGAATGGCTCGGGTACGTCAGGTTTAGTCTGATCCTCAACTACATCAACCTGCTCTCAATCCATCTAATAAACCAGAAAAATGAGATGCCTCACTTACCGCAGTTATAGTAAATGAGTCAAAATTACAAAATTCTGAGGCCAAAAGTGGGTGATAATCCATGGCCTGGTGTCAAATCAAACATTGAAATTCACTCTTCGCATCTACATATCATTAAGTCAATACATACAAATTACCTCCAGCTATTACGGTTAGTTTAAGAGTTAGAAACTATAAGTCCAAAATAGTGAGCTATGACGTGGTTTCTACATATCATCTACATATCATCTACATATCACACAGACACTACATACCAATTACCTCCAGCTATTACGGTTAGTGTTAAGAGTTACAACGCAAAACTTGTAAAAGTATAGGTCCAAAAGATAGAGATAATCCATGACACGTGCTTTGAATAAAAAAAAGGTTTATACATCTACGTACCATAGGGAAGCTACATACCAAGTATCAAGCGTCCAGTTTTTACGAGTTACAAGGCACAATAGTGAAATTATAAGTCCAAAAGGGCAAGATAACCCATTATCCCAGGTCAATGACCTTGATCTTCGACATGGTGGTAGCATGGATGGGGCGGGAAATGAATGTATGGATGATGAAAAATATACCCATGAAATTTAAAGTCAATTGGTTAAGTTATAGCCGAATGGAAAACAGACAGACAGATGGACAGGTTGGCGTGTAAAGTTTCCAACAGAAAGGCTTATTTTGGCGCATGCTATGTCGATACTATTACCAGTGAATGTGACAGCCCTGGGTCTGAACGAAACAATACATATTCAGATACTAGAAAACTAGTATACCTTCAGGCACTGTCTGCCGATATACGACCGTCGTCCCCAGGTATTGGTGATCTTCACGTGATAGCCGCCAAGTTCAGATTGATTGTTCAGTGTCAGGGTAACTGTAGCCTTGGTCCCCTGTGTTGTCACCATGCTACCATATACAGGCAGTTGTATCTCTGATGTCTCATTCGTCACCTCTCCGACTGACGCCGTATGTGTGACGTTGTTGACAATCTGGTGACAGGTCACGGTGCTGTTGGCAACATTGGAGTAATAGGTGACACTGAAGGTGGATGGCTTGCCGAGCTGAATGGCCACTGGTCGTACCGGCCAGGCTGTCCGTATAATGACCGGCTGGTCTGAAATAGGGTGATTATAAACATGGTAGCATACGACATTCTGATACCTGTACATCAGCATCTTCCTTTCATATCCACAATAGGTTAAGGATATATAATTGTAAAACAGTAACATTCTAATTGTAGCAAAAAGGCGGTATACCAGGATTGTGGTAACATGCTATTGGTAACAGATACTTAAGAGAACTGGTGAGGGTGAAATAATGACAAGATGTATTAAAGGTACTGTGTCTCAGATGAGGTTGGACAGTGGGGTATTGAGTTAGAAAACAAATATTTAACTGAATATTTGTATTGGTTTCCTGAATATATTTCCCCTGTGAGAGATCTGAGAAAGTAAAATATATATGAAAAAAAACATATTTTATTATCAAAAAAATAACTAGTGCTAGTAACGCTAGTTTTGCTAAATATAGTATTCACAGTTCCCACGGATGCACTCGCCATGCGTATTCACGTGAAAAACTTGTTTTAACTGGACACTACGTCAGCGATAGCATTCAGTTGTCACATTGTTAAATTTTGTTATTTTTACTTATTATGCACGTATATTGTGTGTTAAAGTATTACAGTTTATGAAGATTATATAGAAGTGTGTAACGCTAAACATATCTTGTAATAAAGTATTTGAAGAGTTTCACGTGGGTTTGTCTTTGTGTTGTATCTGCAGCAAATTAAGCATTAGTCAGTGGTAATAGTCAAGTTTAATTGGGGATGAACCTTGTAGTATAGTACTACTGACGTTTTTTGATTGATTTTGTTAGCTGATGATGTGGATAATCGAAAACTGAATGATGATTGACACACTGTCAGCATTAACACCCCAATATACCAACACCAATAAAAATACGTTAGTAGTACCTTACTGCAAGGTTAACCAAAATTTCCCCTCCCCTCTACTTGACTATAAAACTGAATTGCTGAAAGGAATTACGTCACCGCTAGCGGGTTTTCCAGGAGATGGCGAAATATGGTCCAGTTAAATTTAGCATGGAATTTCACCAACTTGCTGTTTACGACATCGAACGCTGATATGCACATGCGATAATTAGCCGTGTATTACTAAGGACCAGTTGCGACTGTATTTAGACAGTATGTATTGATATATAGCTACTGTTTTTGCGAAATGAATTTTCAGAGATACCATCTTAGAAACAGTCATTTTAAGTTGACATTCCAAGTTAAAGGATTCTGGCTATTTACGAAATGTAAATCACACATACATAACACACTCACCCTGATACACATTGTCAGGTATTCAGTCGAACAACAGGTGACAACATGTGACAACATGTGACACCAGGTGATACCAGGTGACAATATGTGACAACACGTGACAACAGGTACCAATGATTCAGACCTCTTCACAGGACGAAAACGACAAAGAAACTTTTGTCCGACACTTTTCAATAAGAAATAACTTTCTAAATATATGTTTTAGTATTAGTTTTGTAGGAAATATTATGCATACATAATAGTTTTATAATTGCAAACTTTATCCCGGGGTCATCAGTTTAACAAATCTGAAAAACCATCCGCTATGGATAATTTCTACCAAGTTTCATCGAAATTGGTCTTAGGCCCTGAGCTGGCTATGGTTGTCTGTACAATCAGAGCGCACCAAAAATTTCTGGTGCCAATGTGTTTAGACATATATACTGTATTCATTTCTGCATGATAGACTTTTCAAAGTAGTAGCTTCAGCCCCCTAATTTGCATAAACAAGATGGCCGCCGGTGAGAAAAAGTATCTGCTACCATAGGATCATATTACACTGTGAAACCAATATCAGAAGGGAAAATTTAGCACATCTTAATTTATTTAATGGCTAGTACATTATCGAATATATAACAATCGATTTCAGCCTGAACAGAGTTTGCAAAAATCCAAGATGGCCGCCATTTTATTGGAATTTCATAAAATATGTATATACATTAACAAAGGCATGATATCTGTGCCGGTACCAAACAATAGTTCAGAAGAAATAGGGCCACAAATCGTTCAGATATATGTATCCTGAACGTTACATGTGTTAGAAGCATCATGGCAGTCGTGCACATTTGTTAAGTTCCACAAACTAGATGGCGGTAATTGTTTAAAATTACATATATTTTATACAAGTTTGCTCTATTCAGGTATCGTACATGCATAGGCAAAGGGAATTTGCTAACCAACTTCGGATATTTAATAAATACAATGTATTCAACTGTTTACCAGACAATTTTGTGATATCTGCATGTTCAATCTATCCAAGATGGCCGTCATTTTATACGAATTGTGTCGATTATGTGAATCAGTTGGCACGCACTGCCTGTCATGATCATATTCGGTCCCATGTAACATGGTCCGGCTAAGAAGATGATTAGACACAATCGTGCTAACAATGGCAGATGTCAGAAGATAATTAACGTTTAATTAAATGTGACAAACGGTGGTGGCCAGTGGTAATCTACTAAAAGCAATTGCATCTCATTAATACCGGAAGCGAAATTATAAAAATTTATGTCCAGTCCGAAACTAAACGTTGCAATGCTGTTTATACAGTTTTGTCCTAATCATATACGTTGGAAGTATTAGTTGTATGTATATTACATTACTGTCCGCCCGTCTTTAAAATAAGTGTATATGATATCAGTCAATAAGTATAACTTGTGTACATCCGGAAAGGTCAGATCTTTAAGTTTTGTTACTCGAGTTGATCTGAAGGGCACATCTACTGTTTGTGTTGGTAATATATGTAACAAAACACGATTGTTACGTAATTATTGTAAAGTTTAATATTGAAAATGTGTGTACAGCCGATGTGTTTTCACAAGCACATTATGTATGTAAATATTTGTAGAATTATTGTGTTTATATGGAGACCGACCCACAAATTCGGATATTAATATTGTGTTTGTTTGTTTGTTTGTTTCTGTTTGTTTGTTTGTTTGTTTGTTTGTTTGTTTGTTTGTTTGTTTGTTTGTTTGTTTGTTGGGGTTTAACGGCCTATCAACAGCTAAGGTCATTTAAGGCCGGGTTAATGGGCTTAGTACTAAATCCCATATATTACCTGTACAAGTACATGTACATGTTCAAGTACATATACAAATGGGGGGGGGGGATCCCAAAATCAGAACTGAATATTTACTGAAATCAGAATAATCCTGATCTGATGCCAGGTCCTCGCCACACCAGATCACTTGGCCCCTCCCTAAAGCAGTAGGATCAGTAATAATCTTACTACTTTTATAATGGGCAATAACCCAATTCAACTCCCAGGTAACAAAAGAGCCAAAGATAAAAACGTACATGAGGGCCAAACCAGGCAAATCGTGATTCCTATAAGGAGGAACCCATGTTTGTTTGTTTGTTGGGGTTTAACGGCCTATCAACAGCTAAGGTCATTTAAGGCCGGGTCAATGGTCTTAGTACTAAATCTCATATATTACCTGTACAAGTACATGTACATGTTCAAGTACATATTCAAATGGGGTGGGGGGGGGGGGGAATCCCAAAATCAGAACTGAATATTTACAATAACAAATAACAAAACTATATCTGAATATTTACAATAACAAAACTATATATTCAGCCCCGAAATCAGAATAATCCTGATCTGATTCTAGGTCCTCGCCACACCAGATCACTTGGCCCCTCCCTAAAGCAGTAGGATCAGTAATAATCTTACTAATTTTATAATGGGCAATAACCCAATTCAACTCCCAGGTAACAAAAGAGCCAAAGATAAAAACATACCTGAGGGCCAAACCAGGCAAATCGTGATTACTATAAGGATTAACCCATACGGTTAATTTACGCCGTCTCATTCGCCCGAGCACCACCCACATTAATATTTTGCCGAAAAGTAACATTTAATAAAAAGCTCATGGAATCAGTATCTGTTATATATGCATGCACAAAGATCCAGTTATTTAACCTGTTTGTGTAATATTGTTAATACTTTTGTTTTTATCAGTAATTGAATTAAGTACTAATGTGTATACTCCTGCTACATGTATACCAGCCGTCCTCGTGTATAAGCAATTGCTCGTTCAAGCCAATATTACAAGTATGCGGTATAATAGGAATGCAACACATCGACGTGTTTTATGCGTTGTATATTTAGGAAATGAAATCTAGAAAACATTTACTAGTATTCTGACATCAATGGATAACCAGGGCAGCCAATAGACATATCATTTGATTTTGAATATTGACCTTGGAGCAGCTATAGAATGCAAGTATGTATCGCAAATATACAAATATTATGTCATGGGTAACAGAAAATACAACAGATTTACGAAATATTACAATTTATGTTATGGGCGGCAGTACGAAAATAAACAACGAACGGAACGGATATTACACACCCCCCCCCCCCCCCCCCCTTGGCATGCTGTACATGCTGGGCAGAAATTATATTATAATCAAACTAGTTTTTGTTTTGGTTTATGATACACAATAACATTACCATAATACTGTGTTTGTATACATGTAATTAATAGTATTAATGCGCAATATCAGTACTTGCTGTTTTATTCAGAATATTGATAACAAACCGAAATGAGACCCTATAAAATAGATCACCATGCAGTGGTAATAACAGAATCGTCAACCGAGGTACCCTATATGACAAGCTGCGTATGGTAAACCGAAGCATGGTGATACATGCTATCTACAACACGTCAGCATCCACCTTACTGAGTCACGATAAATTAACGACACATGTACCTAATCATAGTGGTTTCTCCAGAATCATTATTCTGTTTCATGATCGAGGTTTATATTCATAATGCTATTTATTATCTTTTCAGATATGATAAAAAAAACATAACCCATCATTTGTGTGGCCGTTTCATAAAATGTTTAGTTTTTGTCATATATTGTATAGTATGTCAGTTATCACATATGAGAATTGTGTTTGCATTAACCAATATGTGACTTGAAACAAGGACGTTGCATATAAATATGCCAGAAACTGGATATGCATTTCATAAGGTCGGCCATATTGTATATGCAATATAATACGTTTATACCACAAATGGTATGTGTCTGTTGCGTATTATCATTAATACCAATATGCTAAGCACCTTGTAACTATATTCGTTTCTGGTGTTAACACTTAATTGCTCGTGCATGCCTCTTTCTATAAATAATTCATAGAATTCATGTAAAATGGCGGCCATGTTGGATTTATGTACATCATATTCCTAATAAAATGGATTGATAAACATTTAGTTGTCTATGAAGTATTAAATGCCTGAAGTTGATAGGTATTTGCACTTTTAAAACTGCTTCCACAATACGATATGCCCCTACATGTAGTAAAGTACTTTTTCACTGGCGGCCATCTTGTTTATGTAAATTACTAGGCTTAAGCTACTACTTCTGAAGGTCTATCATGCGGAAAGTATATATGTTTAGTTACATTGGCAACATACATTTTTGGTGCGCAGAGTTGGTACTAAAAACCCTATTTTATGCCAGTACGCCCAGGGCCTGTCTGGCGGTTTGTGAGAAGATGTTTTACGAATTTTAAGCTATGTTTAGACGGTGGTCATCTAGCGTTATGCCATGACCTTCATTTTAATAAATATGAAAATGCTTCACCCAAGGACCATAACTGTGAAGTTTGGCAACAACGCAAGAAGAGTGCCAAAGGTGACAAGGCAAGTCAACAATGGGACATAAGTCACTGCAAACCAATAGGGTTTTTCCTCTTACCATGATAAACATGTATACCGAATTTGGTTACGATCTGTCACGTAGAACTTGAGTTATTGCGTGGACAAGGATGCAGAGTCCGACAATTAAAAATGGCCGCCAAGTGGAGTAAGTCATCAGAAAATTTTGAAAACCAATAGGCTTCTTCGTCTTGCCGTGATAAACATTTATACCAAATTCCAAATTTGGTTACGATCGGTCAAGTAGAACTCGAGTTATTGTGTGGACAAGGATAGAGAGTGCGAAAATTAAACATGGCCGCCAACAGGCGATACTGTAAACCAACTAATATTGCGCACGAGATACCTTCGAGTTCTTCGCGAGGGATTGAAAATCGCGAATGTAAATCTCCTCGAATATTTCCACATTTCCTAGTAGATTGTTAAAAATATTTTGTCGGGCCTCTTTTTAATTATGTTTACCTTTCCCATATATCTCGGTACAATTTGGAGACATAAGTTTATCTTTGTTGTTTTTAATGAACTATATTGGTACGTGTTCTGTGTCGTGTAATACCGGTAATATAATTCAGTTTGAAAACTCAAAACAGCTTCGGGATAAATTTAAAACACCATTATCTTTTATTGTTTAACCGACTCTGGTTGGTCTAAAGTGACACGCCTGTGACAAGTCAACTTGTTGTGTTGTCTAAGTTCAAAGAGATGCCGCGGTGTCAATTTGAAGCAAGTGTAAAGTACACGCCGTGGGCACTTAGTCATACCGATAATTCAAAGATTAATACACACGATTGCTATGGGCAGATTCAGGGGGGGAGGGGCGGACCCGGCGCGCGCCCCCGCTAAAATTCGCCGAGTAAACATTGTTTACAAGTTACAATGCACGTTTCTATGGTCGCGTTGTGAATTTATGGGGGGGGGGGGTGCAGCCAAAAAATAAAGGTTTTCAATAAAAAATCATGTATAAACATACTGTGACAATGTCAATATTTTTGCTCCAAAATGCGCCAGAACTCAGGAAATACCATGTAGATTTCAAAACAAATCCGGGGGAAATGCCCACGGACCCTCATAGCGCTATCCCGTGCTCCGCTCGGTCTAGCTCGTTCGATAACATAGTGAAGTATTGCTAAATAGTTACGCCCCACCCCCCCCCCCCCCCTACCCCCCCCCCCCCCCCCCTAACACGAAATCCTGGATCAGCGCCTGATTGCTGACGTCATTCGCGCATACACCACGGCTTGTGTTTTCTGAATGGGACCGCTATCCTGACAAGTCACGGCTTATTGCATCAGTGGGAAGTCTAGAATACCAATTTGCAAATTATCGTCATGGTTTACAATGTTCGAAATTCACTCAATACAATATTTATTAATACATTAGCGGACAATGCGAATCAGTACTAGGCCGTTTATATACCCAGGGTGACCATGTCTCACACGCAACTATTGTTGATTTACTTAAAAGTTAAATGGGGGATTATGATTGATATAGCGAGGTCAGCCCAATGTACAGTGTATACCGATTCGTTCGCCTATTTAATATACACTATTTGGAGTTGGTTTGCGGACGAGTTTATCAAAGGACGAAAATGATTCAGCAGTTCTGTTTCCGGGTCAAAAATATGGCCATGTTTGAAAAAATCGCAAAATGTAGTAGCCGCAAAATTTAGTTTAGTCATCGGATTTATTTATGAAGGTGTGATATATTTCTTGCTCATGGATCAATTACTAAGCACTTGCAGTAGTGACATGTACGCTTTTCTTAAAGAAAATGTTTTAGCAAAGTACATGAGACGGCAGTACAAGCTGACATCTTTGCGGAAGCCAGAGGCGGTACAAAGTACGTAGTAGAAAGAGAGAACCGAGACAATAGAACAAAAATTGAGAATCGAAACACAGGTTATGAGAGGAAGGTGAGAGGTCAATGTGAGAGATATCGAGGTTATGACAGGTCTTGTGACTATGATAGAGAGGGAAGTGGCGAGAGAAGTAGAGATATGAGTAAAGAAAGGTACAGAGACGACGACAGACGTACAGTCACGTGTTACCATTGTGGAGGTTAATGTCATGTAGCTCCAGAGTGCACAAGAAGAGGTCACATGCATAGGTTTATTGAATGGGAAAGTGGTGACTGTGATGCGAGATACAGATTGCACAGGCGTACTAGTGAGAAAGGAACTAGTACATCCTGGTCAGTTTCTGAAGAGAGTAGCCACATGTATTTCTAGTAGACCAGAGACGCTTGAGTGAAGTACCTGTAGCGAGAAATACCATTGACATAGATGGGTCACACTTTCCTGTCCTAAATGATTTCAAAGGCGCGACCACGTTAGCAGTTGAAACGCTTTCACAGGTTTTGAAGCGCGATGAATCCTACCGGTAACTGTGGGCACCGGAAGCCGTGTCGCACATTTCACGTAGTGAGTTCAAAGAACAACAAATAAGCGACGTTACGTTAACGTCATTGCACACTAACGTAAACAAACAGAAACGTGAAACAGAACGGTAACGTTACGTCATTCCTGTACCGTAAACATTTACTGTATCAACAGTAACTCAATTAGTCGTTCAGAAAAAACTTAGACAGACCGTGTTAAAGGTGGCACATGAATCAATTCTGTCAGGGCACTTAGGAGTAAAGAAAACAACAAATCGCATTTTGGCAGAAACTTTCTGGCCTGGCGTGTCCGGTGACGTCACACGATACTACATGTCATGTGACATTTGTCAGCGAACAGTCTCGAAGGGTCATGTAACAAAGGCACCGCTGGGCAACATGCCACTAATTGATACGCCATTCAAACGCGTAGCTGTAGACATCGTAGGACCCATTTATCCATCAACGGATAATACAAATCGGTACATCCTAACGCTGGTAAATTACGCCACACGATATCCCGAGGCAGTACCATTACCGAGTATCGAAGCAGAATCAGTAGCTGAGGCACTCGTAGACATGTTCAGTCGATTAGGAATTCCCGAGGAATTATTGACTGATTGTGGATCTCAATTTATGCTTGACCGTAATGCAGGAGGTCAGTAGGCTGGTATCCATGAGACAACTTACTACTACTCCCTACCATCATATGTGCATCGGGTTGGTAGAAAGATTCAACGGTACAGTGAAACAGATGCTTAAACGCATGGCGAGCGAGCGCTCCAAAGATTGGGATAAGTATATTAACGCATTGCTTTTCGCATATCATGAAGTTCCACAGGAGAACCTAGTATTCTCCACATTTGAACTACTCTATGGGAGAACAGTCAGAGGTCCTATGGGTGTACTCAAGGATATGTGGTCTAAGAAGGAACTTGACGAAAAAGTTAACACTACATACCAATACGTACTGGATTTCAGACAGAAACTCGAACAAACCTGTGAAATCGCGAGAGAAAATCTAAAGAAATCGGTACGCGAAATACTATGACAGAAAAGCACGTGACCGGAAGTATAAGGAAAGTGACCAGGTGTTAGTACTACGCCCCACCGATAAGAACAAATTGTTACTCCAATGGATAGGTCCATACCCTATAGGGAAAGTACTACATGACTAGGAGTATAGGATCGACATGAAGGGAAAACTGAAAACATTCCATATCAACATGTTGAAGCGCTGTACGCCTCAAAGCCCAGGGATGGGGATACTAGACGTCATAAACACAGGCTAGCATGCATGTCTGCATAAACAGTGTAAATCACTCAGATATAACCGGTGCAAAATCCAATACTGGTTGTACGTGTACGGTTAGGATAAAGCGCTATTCAATACAGCGGTGTATTCAACGGGAGCGATATTTCACACACGAATACCTATTTGATTATCGTTGCATGGCTATTCTGGTATTGTATAACCCGTGTTACAAATAATGGATGAAAAAGAAAACAGTCGGCAAGAATTCGTGACAGAAAGAGTGCGAAAATGGCCGCCAATGGGAAATTCATATGCTTCTTCGTCTTGTAATGATAAACATGTATACCAAATTTGGTTACGATACATCAAGTAGAACTTGGACATGCTGTGATGCCGGACCGTCCGCCGGACGCCTGTACAAGGTGATTACATAATACGTTATGTGTTTTCAAATGGGCATATACAAATAAGTAGCATTGCAAATGTTAGTTTTGCTAAATACACGTTTCCCATGCATTGAGGGACATGACACATTTGTTTTGACGGAACACTATGTCATTGACCGGGGCTTCTAATATTATGTCCAGACGTAACACTGTTGACCATTGTCGGCCTGAAGGAGCAGACCCCCCCCCCCCCCCCCCAACACACACCCCCCTCCCCGCTCTATTAAAACGTTTAACTGTTTAAGTTCAACAAAATTGAAATAATGGGATAAATGTTGTATTTGGATAAGTAAGTTGTGTTGATAAACAACGAAAGTGGACAAAATTGTGTATGCACCGGGTCACGTGGTGTGCCTAAAAAGCGCAAAGACGGAAAAAATGCGAAACGACAGAGTCGAAGCTTTCGGTAGACTAAAATAAATTACAATTTTACAAATCTGTTTCGTGTTTCGTTCTTTATTTATTTATTTTTGAGGTGTGTGTCTTGTTTTAAATAAAATTGCGCTGTATTGCAGCTAGCCACTACGTTTGCGTTTGTGAATAACGACAAAATAGTTTGTTGTGCCATTTCAATAATAATCGAATGACGGACCACATAGAAAACAAATGTGTTATATACACTACTCGTAATTCATTGCTAGTTATGCTATTATCACTGTTCAAACAGACTTCAAAATGAATTGTCGGCCTAATTTGGCTAGCTGCACACACATCAATTTAATTTAATTACGTTTTATGTACACAAAAATTACCCCTAATACAGCATAATGTAACAGTTCCTACCTTAATATGGAATAGTCCGGGCCGACAGTCCGTGTCAGTTACTTAGGGTTAAATATTAGGAACACAGATAAACACAGTGCATGGTTTCTTTATTTTATTTTAACATCATCAGAAATGGCTAGTCTAGGGAAGCTCGTATCTTTACGCTGAAACCTGTCTATTTAAGTCACTAAGCTGCTATCAATACATACACCTGTCCTAATTACCACGCGTGTGTTAAGACAAATCAATACTAGGAGAAACTGAATACACAGCGATGTGTTACCCGCCACTGTTTTAACACGGATATGCCCTGGATATGCGTTATAAAATGGGCATTACTGGACATTTAATACTTGGTGTCAAAAACGGTAAATTTACAAGGTTGATAACGAAATAGCAGCCAATTGGCAATTTTTCTGGGACCGATTTTTAAGATTAATTTTCAAATCTCAATCGGTCTGAGAGTTCAAATATCGGTCCAGAACCGACAAACTGAAAATTGTAGAAGCCTCTCTTCAAGAACTGAATGTTATCGCTGTCGTAATCAATGTCAGACATTGATTACGACAGCGATAACATTCAGTTCTCGAAAATTATTACATTGTTTGTGGTGATTATATACAAGAAAAAAATAAACATATAGACGAACGGACAGACGTACGATCAGGTAATTGTATTAACGTAGAAGGATGTATCGTTACTAAGTAATGCATGTGTGCAATATGAAGATATTAGATGAAGGCAGAGATAAATTATAGGTGATTTGCGAAACTCTTACAAAAACTTTCAAAAATATAAAGAGACAGACGGGCGGACGTACGAACAGTAGCGAGGGTAATTGTATTAATGTGGAAGGATGTATCGCTACTAAGTAACGCATGCGTGCAATATATGAAGATATTAACTGAAGGCAAACATAACTTATAGGTTTGAAAAACTTACAAAAACTTACAAAATATAAACGGATGGACAGACAGACAGTAGGCCAGACAGACATGACGAAACGCATAGGATACTGCAGCATATAGAGCTCAATCGCCGTGCAGTCACCCTTTAAGACAAGCAATGGATACTGCAATATATTGAGCCCAATCCCGTGCAGTCATCCTTTAAGTCAAGCAGTGGATACGACAGTCTATTGAGCCCAATCGCCGTACAGTCACCCTTTAAGACAAGTAGTAGATACAATAGTCTATTGAGCCAAATCACTGTGCAGTCCCCTTTTAAGACAAGCAGTGGATACTGCAGTCTATTGAACCCAATTGCCGTGCAGTCACCCTTTAAGACAAGCAGTGGATTCTGTAGTCTATTGAGCACAATCACCGTGCAGTCACCGTTTAAAACAAGCAGTGGATACTGCAGTTTGTTGAGTCCAATCGCCGTGTAGTCAACCTTTAAGACAAGCAGTGGATACTGCAGTCTATTGTGTCCAATCGCCATGCAGTTCTCCTTTAAGACAAGCAGTATATACTGCAGTCTATTAAGCCCAATCAAAGTGCAGTCACCCTTTAACTCATTCGCCCCTAGCGACGAGATAAGGAGTCGGCCTTATCTACTCTCGTGTCCCGCACGACGAGTTAACTCGCTGTAGTTTATCTTAACCCTATCCCGAGCGACGAGAATTGACGGCTCGATAAAGCTAGCATTGTATCCCGAGCGACGAGTTATGACGTCGTTTGCTATTGGTCATTTTCAATAGATATGTAGAGATCCAGGTAAATTCAGCCAATCAGATTTATTGTTACATATGCCAAAGAATGATCGATTCACACTTGGTAAAAATCTGAATCTGTTTACAACACAGGAAAGCATTGAAATTTACATTTGAAATAGGCAAGAAGATGGCGATGATGCTTCATTGAGTGACGTAAGCATAAATAATGGAAGTGAAAGTGAAAGTGATCATAGTGAAAGTGATGGAGGAATGGAAAGTGATGACGAACAGCCTGTCGCGAATACCAGCAATCGTTGGGTCCTAAACGGGAGGGCACCTATTCTGAAGACAGCATTCTCTGGCCCGAAACCAGGACCGACAATTGACCTGGCACCAGATGCTACGGAATGGGACATGTTGGAGTTGTTTTTCCCCGTCTTCCTGATTGAGATGCTGTGTGCTCAAACAAACCTCTATGCCAGACAGCGACAGACGGAAAATCCTGATCCCATCTGGCGGCCAGTCGTTGAAGAGGAAATGAAAGCTTGGCTCGGTATCCGGGTGTTCATGAGCATTTTGCAAGGTGAGTTGATGTCAGTTACATGCAAATGGGAGATGATACAATTTGACGTACCTAATAAAACAAAAACAAAGCGAGAAAATGGCTTATTTGTTATAAAATTTAATTGCAGCAGAAGTATTTGTATACTAGTATTCTGTAGGTTCATCAATTTGTACCATCATCAGCTTTTTTCACTGGTAGTACATTGCCAAGGTCCATATATTCCGAAAGTGTAAACATCGTTTCATACTTGTAAACAAACTGCGAAACTCAGAACCCTTTCTACCTACTGAAATGTATACAGGTTGTTACCGAAGTTTCATTGATGGAATGGCGAACAGTGCAGATCCTCAGACTGTCCGAATGCGCAGGCTGATCTGGATCTACACTGGTCGCAACAAATTAATCAGTTTCTCGAGTGGCAGCCACATATTACATGCCAATCCAGGAAAGTTTATAGTTCATTGTTCATTTGCATTTCAGCTTCCACAAACGGCAATGTACTGGTCGAACAGATGCCTCTTCGGAAATCTGAAACATCAGGAGAGTCATGACGAGAGACCGCTTCGACAAAGATAGCCAATACCTGCACACCAGTGAATCGCACGAAGAACCCAGCAAGAGGTCAGTCTGGTCACGATAAGCTCCACCACGTCCGGCCTGTACTACAAGAAGTTCTGGACCGTTGCCTCCGAAATTACAACCCACATCAAAATACCAGTGTCAGTGAAGCAATTGGGTCAAAATTCCGTGGCCGGCTCGCATTTGTTCGACAGTACCTACAAGCCAAACCCACCAAGTATGGTATCAAGGTGTGGATGAGGGGTGACCCTACAAATGGATATACCAACGAATTTTCAAGTGTACACTGGGAAAGAAAATGGCGCGCGTGAGGTTGGACTTGCTTCCAGGGTGGTGAAGGACATGACGGGGAGACATTTGGGGACAGCACCACATCGTTAACATTGACAACTACTTCACCAGCCCTGATCTGCTTCAGACCCTTCTAGACAACAAAACGTATGCCCGCGGTACAGTGAGAGCCAATCGGAATGGATTCCCAGTCCAAATGCTGAAGCCAAAAGAAGTTAAAGAGCAAGGACAGTTCAACACGGCACAAAAGGCAGAGTTGACTGCCTGTTTTTATGGAAGGATAACAAAACCCGTCCACTGCATGACTACGGCTGAAAATCCCGCAACTCTGGACAGCGTGTGACACGGAAATCAAAGAATGGCGAGTTGCGACAAGTGAGAGCCCCGGTCCCATCATTACCCGAATACAATAATATTATGAATGGTGTGGATCATGCGGGACCGCTGCGCACGGAATACAGCACATATAGGACATCCAGGAAATGGTGGCAGTACACTTTTCTGTTTTTTATTCGATGTTGCTATCACAAATGGCTTTATTTTGATGAAGGAGTCCGGCCAACCACCAGAAACAAACAAAAAACCGGACGCAACAAACTACTGAACATGGTGGAATTTCGAATGGCTCTGGTCAAAACAGTTGATCGAGAATATATTGAAAATGAACGGGCAGCGCTGGCTACAATCGTGCGGGACATTTTCCAAAAAGAGCCGAGAAGAAAGGTCGTTGACGACAATGCAGCAAGTAAAAGAGCAGACGCGAGGTTGTCAAAACTTCCTGCCAACAGTGCAATGTCCACTTGTGTGTCGACTGCTTTCAGCCGTGGCATCGTGATCTGTTGAAACACTAACTACAAACACTACCTACCCCTGTCTGAAAGCTGAGTTGATACATTAGTGGACATTGCACTGTTGACGGGTTTATATGGAAGCCGATAGGTGTCACCTACAATGTTTGATATGTCGTTATAAACGACTTAGCTATGTCGTTACAACGGCTTTTACTATGTCAGTATAACGACATAATAAGTCGTTATAAACGTAACAACATATAAAACAATTCTAGGTGACACCTATCGGTCTTCCGTAGGTTTACCAATGATCATGATGATATACAAATAAAGTGAAAAGAAACTTATATTTGTAACATCATCAATGATCATTGGAAATATAAGCAAATTATGTGTAAATGCGAAATTTCATTGTATGAAAAAGGTGAAAATAAATTCATTTCTGAAATATAAATTCAATTTTGTGTGAAAAATGTGAAATTCATTTCTGTGAAAAATGTGAAGTTTGTCCTGTGTGAAATCAATATTGTGTGATAAAGGTGAAATTCATTTCTAAAAAATGAACTTATTTGTGTGAAAAATGTGAAATTCATTTCTGTGACAAATGTAATTCATTTTTCTGTGATAAATGTGAAGTTTGTTCTGTGTGAAATGTGAAGTTTAATTCTATGAAAAATACGGTAAGGATTTAAATTTCGGATTGTATGAAAGATTCAACAATGTCTCGAGACTCACTGTGACGTTTAGGACCTGTAAGTGACGAAATTATTATTCCCCACCTGCATGAGCATGAAGTTATGGTGCATGTACATGTAGATAACAAGGCCGGATACAATAAGTTTAGCAGATTCTCATCCACACATGCCTTAAAATAAACTGCTACATTATTTCTGTTTGTATAAATTTTCAAAACAATTTCTAGGCATCATTCTATTTGTAATAATTTTGTACTAATTTTTCAAGAAAAGATTAAAAAATAAAATTTCACACCCACCACACTTTTGCAAAAATAAATTAACAAATCGACAATCTACAATTTCCATTTTTTTCCGTGCATATTGTACATACTATAGAAATTAACAATAAACTATATACCGCAAAAAAATGTTTATCACCGCCAATAATGTGAAACCAACAATGAGCTATGATCTGATAAAACCGGGTTGGATTACCTTTGAAATCAGTGAATAACCATACAGGCCAGTGCATCCACACCGTCTAATCAGGATCTACATTGTTCGCATTTCTGGCAGTCACAATCAATATGCAGGCTGATCAGGATATACGCTGGTCATAAATGAAATAAGCCTGTTTTGTCAAATGATTTGATGTACATACATGTAGGTTCATTCAATAAATACAGATTGTTTTATTATTATGTCTAACGGACGTTTATAATAAAAATTACATCATTGGTTAGATAAATAATGGATGAATATACATATAAATTTTCAGATGTATTGGATAATATATAACACGTTTTTTAGCCAGTTAATGTAAAACACCCATTGCCTGATAATCCTATTTTGGAATTGCATCAAATATTGCCAGGGAGTCAGAGCTGATAAGCCCACTGCAGTAGCTAGGGGATGGCTTAGCAGTTATCTCTAGGGGTGAACTGGCTATTTGTAGCCAGGGTTCAATGAGTTAAGACAAGCAGTGGATACTGCAGTCTATTGAGCCAAATCGCCGTACAGTCACCCTTTAAGACAAGCAGTGGATACTGTAGTCTGTTGAGCCAAATCGCTGTGTAGTCACCCTTTAAGACAAGCAGGGGATACTGTAGTCTATTGAGCCCAATCACCGTGCAGTCACACTTTAAGACAAGCAGTGGATTCTGTAGTCTATTGAGCCCAATCGCCGTACACTCACCCTTTAAGACAAGCAGTGGATAATGTTGTATATTGAACCCAATCGCCGTGCAATCACACTTTAAAGGAGATGTAACCAGGTTCTGTTTGACCTAGTTACAGAATACATACTGAAATGCGACAGTGGGTGACAAAATGGACATTACTATGCAATTTTCAACAGCTATAGGTAACCAGTCTGTATAATATATATAATATGTATATTTACATTGTCAGGTTACAATCTATTTCTTTTCCCGATAGTAGTTATATATAATGTTAAATCAGTCACCAGGAGGGTAACATAGTAGACACTTATCAGAGCTGTCAGATGTGTAGATGGACCGGGAGCTATGCCGGACACAATGTCATAAGGTAACTCTTGTGGGCAGGCCATTGCCCATTTACAATGCTGCACATGTGGCCAAATTAGTTTGTCTGTTCTGGTTTAACGGCCTATCAACAGCTAAACATTTAAGGCTGGGTCAATGGGTTTAGTACTAACTTCCATATATTACCTGTACAAGTACATATACATGTTCAAGTACATGTGCAAATGGGGGGAAAATCCCAAAATCAGAACTGAATATTTACAATAAAAAAACTATATATTCAGCCCTGAAATGCAAATTGTGATTCCCATAAGGAGGAACTTCACCGTTAATTTACACCATCGCGTTCAACCGACCAACCACCCACTGGGCCAAATTAGGGGCCAGTAGCGGGGAAATTAGTCGCTCTCATAATTATGTTACTTTGTTATAACATTGTGAGAACCTTTTATTCACGTATTCTTTTTCTCTTAAAAAATATACGACCTATAAACAATCTCAAAACCCAAACACCCTATAAAACCCCTATTAATTATTTAAAAAACTCAATGTTGCTCGTAGTCAAGCATCAATACGTTATTTTTCTGACTGTTCATTGTAATGTAGCCATGCGTATGAACTGACATACATCTGCGGTCATATCAGCAGATAAATTGTTTGGTATGCCGGACAATTAATGACATTCGGCGGCATCCATTTGAACGTAGCTGCACATGTGTATCACTGATTATGGCAGCTGAAAATAAAGAAATGATTTCATCTCAAAATTATCAAAACACAAGTATAGTTAACTGACACATATCTGCAATACATTGCAGAATCAATTTACGAAATGTCGGAGACATTCTGTAAAAATAATAGCAATTAACATTTAATTCCTCATTTTTCGGATTCTGGCTCTGCTGTCTGTTTGACCGCGAATTACAACCGACTGCCGCACAGTTCGTCCTCGCTGATAATTGCAACCAGCGTATAGATAATCCAAGTAGAACTAGATGTATGAGTAATTAAGATAACGAATATACAAAACGATAAAAACGCCGTGCAGTCACCCTTTAAGAGAAACAGTGGATACTGCAGTCTATTGAGCACAATCGATGTGCAATCACCCTTTAAGACGAGCAGTGGATACTGCAGTCTATTGAGCCCAATCCCCGTACAGTCACACTTTAATACAAGCAGTGGATACTGCAGTCTATTGAGCCCAATCACCATGCTGTCACCCTTTAAGACAAGCAAGCTATGGGTTGTAGCCTAGGTTGATCACCTGACTTCCAATTGGGAGAATGCGGGTTAAAACCCTTTCACTTTCACTTTTGTTTAAAGAGGCAGTAGTATGATACCGCAGTCTATTGAGCCCAATCACCGTGCCGTCAACCTTTAAGACAAGCAGTGGCTACTTCCGTCTATTGAATCCATTGGAGAATGTGGGTTCAAACCTCGCCTAGGTCATCAAATATACTTTCGTGGCATTTACATCATACTCGTCTGTCAGATGAGACTTTAAACTATGGTCCCGTCTATATAAGATCTTAGCTGTTGCATGAATGCAGACCATCAGAGCAATGCGTGTGTGAAATATCAAGCTGATCCATGCAAGGAAATCAAAATTATAAGACATTTATCTGAGTTTCGAATGAACAAAGTATGTGACCTTGACCCTGTGGTTAGCAGGGGAGGGATAATCATGAGAATTAGAGAAATGTGTGTGTGAAATATTAAGCAGATCCGTGCAATGCAACATAACTTACAATACATTTAACCGAGCGTTAAGGTTTGAAGTGCACCAAATATGTGACCTTGACCAATGGCTTAGCGGGGGTGGGATGATCGTGGATTTGTCACATGGCGGTAGATGATCATTATAGAAATGTGCGTGTGAAATATGAAGCAACTTAGTGCAAGGAAGCAGAAATTAGACATTTAACCCGAGCGTTAAAGTTTTGAACGCACCAATTTACTATATGACCTTCACCCTTAGCGGAGGCTGGACGAATGTGGATATTGTGAAATATCAAGCAGGTCCGTGCAAGGAAACAGAAATTGTAAGACACTTACCTGAGCATTAAGGTTTTGAGCACACCAAGCATATGACCTTGACACAGGGCTTAATGGTCACTGGACAGTCGTGGATTTGTTACAGGGCAGTAGGGAACATTAGAGCAATGCACGTGTGAAATATCAAGCAGTTCCGTGCAAGTTAACAGACATTATAAGACATTTGTCAGAGCATAAAGGTTTCAAACGCACCAAGGATGTGACATTGACCTTGGGTTTAGCGAGGGCCCCGAGGATCATGGATTTGTCACAACATGATAGAGGACCATCAGATGGATGCATGTGTGAACTATGAAGCAGCTACATGTAACACAAATTATTAGAATTTTACCTGAGCGGGACGGACGGGATGACGTACGGACACTGGTAACACTATATGCGCCCCTCACCATTCGATGATTCGGTGGCAGGGGCATACAAATTAACTGCGCATCTACACATCATAATGAAGCTATCAAGCTTCCAGCTATTAAGATTTAACATTTGTACAAAATTGTGAAATTCCCAAAGTAGGAGATCATACATGACTAGGGATAAACAACAATATCAAAAGTTGTTCATCTACTATAAGGAAGCTACATACAGAGTTTCCAGTTTCTGTCTATTACTGTTTAAAGTTTTTTGAGTTACCCGGTTTGTAATGGACGTACAGGAAGGAATGTAATGGACGGACAAGGTAACACTAAATTCACCATCCATTCTCGTGGTGGGGCATAAACATAGTATTGACCTGAAGGACATGACACACAGTCACCTCATTTACAGACGTGTATTGATCCGTCGTAGAAACAGGTTACAGGACATGGACAATCAAAAGTAACTTCCTCTAGCACTATTTCCCGGGCATCCTTGATGCGAGAATAGACTGTTTTCTACACTAGCAACACTACTCACGTTTGATGGTGAAGGCGGATGTAGACCCCATTTGGTAGTGAGTGTTATTGGGTACGCCGTTACTGGCCCGACACGTGTATACATGTATGCCCGAGTCCTGGTACGTGAGATTGGTCAATGAGAGATTATGCACGACCGACAGTCCCGCCTGGGATATCTCTGTACCGTCCGACCATTTATGGACCGAGCCGTCGTAGTGGTACACATCCGGGACTCCGACCGGGGAACACATGACGGTAATCTGGCCACCTACCACCGGATTGCCGTGAACTGTTGCCGTTACGTCTGGTGGGTCTGAAGGGTGTCAACATGTTTATGTATTGGACATTGTATTATATTTCTCCAAATATTCATTGACATATATTTATATAGTTTAATTGTATACATGTACATAAACATCATTATATAACTGAAATGTGAGTGATCTATGAGACATTGAATGTAATTAGTACAATTTCTATATTTACTTACATGTGGACATCTAAAATTATGTACAGTTACCTTGTAAAACTGGCTCATAAAATAATGTTGATGGACATGTTAGCAAAGTTATGAGGAGAACATTATACATCATGAAAAAAAGTGCATTGAATACTTGAGAATGGACTAGAATATTCTAGAAAATCTGGCTCAATAAAATGGTGTAATTATAAGCCTCCACTATTGAGTTACTCAAGTTGTGTGTGACCAAACACTATTTAAAACATTAAATTATTTATTATTTCCAAAACGTTTGGAAAAAATTGCTGGATTCATCCATTTCTGTTATTTCAACCTTTACAAATATGATCTAGGCATACACTGTTTGTAGCAATTACTGCCAGGGACTATAGTGGTCACCAGAAATCACATAACAACACGAATAGTCGGATACACAGATACTGGTTCGGCAACAGGGGTATACTATACTGGGACATCCGGGTCCCACCACCACTCAGCTACAGGTGAACTAGGGGCGTATTGTACAAAAATCCCCACTACCCCACACATATACAATAAGTACACAGGGAATAATATAGTGTGTGTACATATCCTCAGTTACAGGTGAACTGGGGGCGTATTGTACATAAATCCCCACTACCACCACACATATACAATAACCACACTGGGAATAATATATTGTGTGTACATATAATCAGTTACAGGTGAACTGGGGGCGTATTTTACAGAGATCCACATTACCCCACACATATACAATAACCACACTGGGAATAATATATTGTGTGTACATATCCTCAGCTACATGTACAGGTGAACTGGGGGCATATTGTACAGAAATCCCCACTACCCCACACATATGCAATAACTACACTGGGAATAATAATGTATGTACATATCCTCAGTTACAGGTGAACTGAGGTCATATTGTACACAAATCCCCGCTACCCCACACATATACTATAACCACACTGGGAATAATATTTGTTGTGTACATATCCTAAGTTACAGGCGAACTGGGGGCGTATTGTACAGAAATCCCCACTACCCCACACATATACAAATATAAATGTGGCCTGTCGGCACACGAATGCCCCCGCTGGCAGCCAAAGAAAACGAGGCATATTTTATTATAAGCCATTTACGCGAGCGTTAAGGTTTCGAACGCACCAAGTATGTGACCTTGACCCTGGGCTTAGCAGGGGCGGGACGAATGTGGATTTGTCACGGGGCGGTAGAGGACCATAGAAGCAATGCATGTGTGAAATGTGAAGCAGATCCGAGCATGGAAACAAACAAAAATTATAAGCCATTTACCCGAGCGTTAAGGTTTCGAACGTACCAAGTATGTGATCTTGACCCTGGGCTTAGTGGGGGCGGGACGAATGTGGATTTGTCACAGGGCGGTACAGGACAATTGGAGCAATGCATGTATGAAATGTGAAGCAGATACGAGCAAGGAAACATAAGAAATTATAAGCCATTTACCCGAGCTTTAAGGTTTCGGGATGTACGTACGTACGTTACGTACGTACGTACGTACGTACGTTACGAACGGACGCCGGTAACACTATTTGCCCCCTCACCATTCGGTGGCGGGCGCATAATAAGCCATTTACCCGAGCTTTAAGGTTACATACGTACGTACCTACGTAGGTACGTACGTACGTACGAACGGACGCCGGTAACACTATTTGCCACCCTCACCATTCGGTAGCGGGGGCATAATAAGCCATTTACCAGAACGTTAAGGTTTTGAAAGCACCAAGTCTGTGACATTGACCCTGGGCTTAGGTTTAGCGGGGGCGGGACGACTGTGGATTTGTCACAGAGCGGTAGAGGACCATTGGAGTAATGCGTGTGTGAAATGTGAAGCAGATCCGAGCAAGGAAACATAAATTATAAGCCATTTACTCGACAGTTAAGGATTCGAACGCACCAAGTATGTGACCTTGACCCTGGACTTAGCGGGGGGGGGGGGACGAATGTGGATTTATCACAGGTTGGCAGAGGACCATTGGAGCAATGCGTGTGTGAAATGTGAAGCAGATCCGAGCAAGGAAACAGAAATTATAAGTCATTTACCCGAGCGTTAAGGTTTCGAGCTCACCAAGTTTGTGACCTTGACCCTGGGCTTAGTTGGGGCGGGACGAATGTGGATTTGTCACAGGGCGGTACAGGACAATTGAGGCAATGCGTGTATGAAATGTGAAGCAGATACGAGCAAGGAAACATAAGAAATTATAAGCCATTTACCCGAGCTTTAAGGTTTCGGGATGTACGTACGTACGTACGTTACATACGTACGTACCTACGTACGTACGTACGTACGAACGGACGCCGGTAACACTATTTGCCCCCTCACCATTCGGTAGCGGGGGCATAATAAGCCATTTACCAGAGCGTTAAGGTTTTGAACGCACCAAGTCTGTGACATTGACCCTGGGCTTAGCGGGGGCGGGACGACTGTGGATTTGTCACAGAGCGGTAGAGGACCATTGGAGTAATGCGTGTGTGAAATGTGAAGCAGATACTTGCAAGGAAACATAAATTATAAGCCATTTACTCGACAGTTAACGTTTCGAACGCGCAAAGTATGTGACCTTGACCCTGGGCTTAGCGGGGGCGGGACGAATGTGGATTTGTCACAGAGTGGCAGAGGACCATTGGAGTAATGCGTGTGTGAAATGTGAAGCAGATCCGAGCAAGGAAACAGAAATTATAAGCCATTTACCAGAGCTTTAAGGTTTCAAACGCACAAAGTATGTCACCTTGAACCTGGGCTTAGCGGGGGCGGGACGAATGTGGATTTGTCACAAAGCGGTAGAAGACCATTGGAGCAATGCGTGTGTGAAATGTGAAGAAGATCCGAGCAAGGAAACAGAAATTACAGTCAAACCTGTGAATAAAGGCCAGCCATGGGAAGTGAAATATTTGGCCTTTGTTCACAGGTGGTCTTTATTCGCAGGGTCATTTATATAGTAATTGTACCATTGGGACAACAAAAGTGTGGCCTTTACAGCCAGGTGATTGCTATTCGGTGGTGGTCTTTAGCACAGGTTCGACTGTATAATCCATTTACCCGAGCATTATGGTTTCGAACGCACCAAGTTTGTGACCTTGACCCTGGGCTTAGTGGGGGGAGACGAATGTGGATTTGTCACAGAGCGGTAGATGACCATTTGAGCAATGCGTGTGTGAAATGTGAAGCAGATCCGAGTAAGCAAACATAAATTATAAGCCATTCACCCGAGCGTTATGGTTTCGAACGCACCAAGTCAAATTATAAGCCATTTACTAGAGCGTTAAGGTTTTGGGACGTACGTACGTACGTACGTACGTTACGTAAGTACGTACGGACGCTGGTAACACTATATGCCCCCCTCACCATTCGGTGGCGGGGGCATAATAAGCCATTTACCCGAGAGTTAATGTTTCGAACGCACAAAGTCTGTGACCTTGACCCTGTGCTTAGTGGGGGCGGACGAATGTGGCTTTGCCACAGGGTGGCAGAGGACTATTGGAACAATGCGTGTGTGAAACGTGAAGCAGATCCGAGCAAGGAAACTGACATTATAATGCACCGACAATAGAAAGCACGCATCTGATTGGTCAATTGAAATCAGAGCCTATAAAATATGAAAAATCACAGCATATAAAATCTCCATTTTACCAGTCTGTGTTTTACAACTTGACAGATTTATGTAACGCTGCGCGCTTTTGTAAACAATGGCCAGCGGCGGGGCTTGCAATTATTTACAAATTAATTTCGGTACATTTTCGGTTATCCATTCTGCCTGTCATATTGACCTGTACAAACCAAAGCGGAAAATAAAATCTAACAACGACTGACAATCGTGACTTCTGTGTGGTGACGTATTGTACAGAAATACCCACTACCACACACATATACAACAAATTCCCCTAAATATTACACCACCCGCCCAAAATACAGAAGAATTTAATAAAGTGCTCAAATGCAAACTCAATATGCCAGTACCAGCCTATAACTTTACGAATTTCAATGCGCACATACATGACTATACATAATAAACTGTTTTGCAGATGGGTAATCACCTGAATTAGGCATAAATCCAGGGAAATCCTAGGCCTGTTGACACAACAAGTTGTTGACATTTCCTTTGTAAAAATCACACTAACCCAAATCAGAAATGTTGGCATTTCATGAAATGAATAAAAGCAAGTAACTGTTGCAACTACACATATACAAACAATACAATTGTTAAAATAAACATTACAGTTGAATAAATGTATAGATGTCTTAGATTGAGGCGGTTATCTATCGATGACGACAACAACCTGATGACGTAATGAAAAATATCACTGTTCGTGATATGCTACGACCTTGCAGAAAGCGGGGAGCACACTAGGTGCATCAGAATGGGGATAATCATGCGAACGATACGCACGTTATCGTACGTTACGTACGTTACGTACGCTACATACGTTACGTACGTTACGTACGTTACGTATGTATGCATATGTATGCATATCCTCAGTTACTGGCGAACGGGGGGCATATTGAACAGAAATCCCCACTACCCCACACATATAAAATAACTGCACTGGAAAAAATATAGTGTGTGTTACAGGTGAACTTGGATCGTATTGTACAGAAATACCCACGACCCACACATATACAATAAGTGAAGGGGGCGTATTGTACATAAATCCCCACTACCCCACACATATACAATAACTACACTGGGAATAATATATATTTTGTATGTATCCTCATTTACAGGTGAACTGGGCGATATCATACAGAAATCCCCACTACCCCACACATATACAATAACTACACTGGGAATAATGTAGGGTGTGTATATATCCTCAATTACAGGTGAACTGGGGACGTATTGTACAGAAATACCAGCTACCGCACACATATACAATAACCACACTGGGAATAATATATATTGTGTATATATCCTCATTTACAGGTGAACTGGACGATATTGTACAGAAATCCCCACTACCCCACACATATACAATAACTACACTGGGAATAATGTAGTGTGTGTATATATCCTCAGTTACAGGTGAACTGGACGATATTGTACAGAAATCCCCACTACCCCACACATATACAATAACTACACTGGGAATAATGTAGTGTGTGTATATATCCTCAGTTACAGGTGAACTGGGGGCGTATTGTACAAAAATACCCACTACCCCCACACATATACAATAACTACACTGCGAATAATGTAGTGTGTGTATATATCCTCAGTTACAGGTGAACTGGGGGTATATCAAATACAGAAATCCCCACTACCCCACACATATACAATAACTACACTGTGAATAATGTAGTGGTGTGATATCCTCAATTACAGGTGAACTGGGGGGGGACGTATTGTACAGAAATACCAGCATACCGCACCACATATACAATAACTACACTGGGAATAATATATATTGTGTATATATCCTCAGTTACATGTGAACTGGACGATATTGTACAGAAATCCCCACTACCCCACACGTATACAATAACTACACTGGGAATAATGTAGTGTTTGTATATATCATCAGTTACAGGTGAACTGGGGGCGTATAGTACAGACATACCCACTATCCCACACATATATAATAAGTACACTGGGAATAATGTAGTGTGTGTACATATCATCATTTGCAGGTGAACTTGGGGCTTATTGTACATAAATCCCCACTACCGCACACATATACAATAATACACTGGGAATATTATACTCAGTGTATATATCCTCAGTTACATGTGAACTGGGCGTGTATTGTACAGAAATCACCACTATCCCACGCATATACAATAACCACACTGGGAATAATATAGTGTGTGTGCATATCCTCAGCTACATGTGAACTGGGGGCGTATTGTACAGAAATCCCCACTACCCCACACATATACAATAAGTACACTGGGAATAATATATCGTGTGTACCTATCCTCAGTTACAGGTGCACTGGGGGCGTATTGTACAGAAATCACCAATATCCCACACATATACAATAACAACACTGGAAATAATATAGTGTGTGTATATATCCTCAGTTACAGGTGAACTGGGGGCGTATTTTACAGAGGTTGACAGCAACTGACACCGCACGATCAGCTCCATTCCACTTTCTTTGCTGAGCCGACTCCGTTATTGACCCGACACCGGTACTGGCCAGCATGTCTACGATCTACATCCAATAAATTGTATGTGTATATCCACTGGTTTCCAGCCCCGGTCCCTGGTCCACTCGCCAGTGGTGTATCCTGGCCGACCTTGTACCAGGTGAAGGTGGGGGCCGGCTTACTGTTGGCCGTACAAATCAGGGCAGTAGTACGGGCGCCCTCTTCCGTGACTTGTTCACTTGTTATATATGCTATGGGGCTGTCTGCAATGTAACCACAGTAAGATCTACATTATGCTGATGTTGCAGCATTGGTGACATAAACATACAGGGACCATACTTGGTTTGAAGCACACACGCATTATTAGAGCAAAATGCACTGAAATCACAAGCTGCATTTTATAAACAAGATGGCCACGGCCCTCATGTTGAGCCCGCCAAGGCATTTGATGGTCTCAGAGTGTATTTATTTGAAGTTTGAATTAAGGGTGGTGGAGATATAAGGTATGTAAAAGCCTTAACGCAAATTTTAAAGTAATTTTACCTTGATATTGGGCATGTGGGCTGCATGGGTGGGCTATAGAATGAAAATATGGATGATAATAAAGAATTATTTGAAGTTTGAAGTAAGTCGGAGTAAGTGTTGTGGAGATATAAGGTATGTAAAAACATTAACACAAATTTTCATTTGACCCTGACTTGGGCATATGGACCACATGGGCAGGCTATGGAATTACAACATGGATGATGAAAAGGAAGTATTGGAAGTTGGCAGTAAACTGGAGTAACAATTGTTGAGATATAAGCTATGAAAAAACTTTAACGAAGATTTTATAATAACGCAAACTTCCAAGTCATTTGGCCTTGACCTTGATGCATAGGGGCCACATGAGTGGAACACAGAATGAATATATGGATGATGCACAATAAGCATACAAAGTGTCAAGCAAATCTAACTTCCGGTTACAGAGATAGTTGGTATGTGAAAACTTTAACGCTGTCAAGGTCATTACCAAGGTCAGGAATGATCGAGACAAATTGTGTCCCCTATTATCATATGAACCAAGTATACTTCAATTGTTATGACGTTATGGCCAATATAGCTTGATCTGACGAACGAAAAGTGGTAACAATGCAGTTGAAGTGAAAGGGATAGGCTAGAGCAGATAAGTACACGTAGTCACTTAATCACTTATAATGTACACTATATTACATGGGGAACACACAGGAATACATGATACATTGATATGCGAACATCACTGTACGGTGCATGATACTATTCAATTACAAGGTTGTAAGCCAATAGACTGTTATACTTTAACGCAACTTAAAAGCTATGGACGAATAAACCCAGTATGTGGTATCTCAATGGTCCCGTAGTGGACAATAGTATGAATGCAAAAGTACTTTGATGATCGCTAATCAAAGTGAAATAACATACAAGTACAACATGGCAGAACGAACATTGAAGAACAAATGACAATCATCTGAGCTACCCCAGTGCTGGCGTATCTCAATAGATAGTGGTAACCTCTGAGTATCAAGGTCCCAAGGTCTGCCTCACCCGCAGTATGAGGTCTAGTCACCAATATGGCTATTATCCAACTTCAAGTGGATTAATCCATAAACAATATATGTAGTCTTACTACAATCCCTTAGCCATGATATGCCATGATAGGAGTATTACCATACACTATCAAAGTATACATATGTATTGCCTATGCAATGTATTTCCAAAGTCTGAATGTCAAAGTCAAAGCCGGATGTGGTTACATCACATGATAGTCAATAACGATAATGTTCCGGAAGCTGGTACCGGAAGTAAAGTTCCAAAGGTAGTATTATTTCCGGAAATGGTTGATCAGATTTAAATTTCCTATGGTATCACTCGACTGTAGCAACCCGGATGTGGTGGACCGGATGTAAAGTATCCATGGGGAATCAATTGGTTGTAATACCGGAAGTGGTAGACCGGATGTAAAGTTCCGATATAATACAAATGGCGATTATCACGTTGGCTAAGACGCCGGGAAAAGTTTCACTTAGGTGACATTCAACTCGGTGGTAGCATAATAATATGATATATGTGTATGGTGTTTCACTTCACTAATCTATGGCTGTGACTGTCTGCTGAACGCGATGTAGCAATCACACACTGCTCTATACAGGCCTGTACCCGGAGCTGCTACACACACTGCGCCAGACAGACGTACGGACACTCGGACGACCTGGTACTCTGCACTGACTGGGGTCTGCCCTCAACGAGTGGACCAAAACGTCCAATGTGGCTCGCTGGAGCGATCTCAAGAGGCTACAAAATGAAATGAGCCTCCAATTACTGGATGAATACGCACAGACAGACGGACAGGATGCACAACGGACTAAAACGGGAATCGAACAACGGCAAATCACAGCTGAAATAAAATGTTGTAGGTACATACCAAAATCCTCCGTGTCACTGGTGAATACAGTACTATCCTTCTGCTACCAGAAAATATGTGTCCCAACAACACATTGCGAGACATCGCTTATATACGCACCAGTGAAATCACGCACGGAATAATGAATATGCCTACCTCGTTCGACATCTCAGCATAAATATTACAAAACCATGGCTTTTGCCATTTCACCCGTGGGTTATATTTGGCATAAATATATTCTTTCCCACGCCATAAAATTCAACCAAACTAGTGTACAGCCCTCGCGGAATAAATACCATCCCACATGGTATATCCCACACTACCATAAATCTGCACACCATATACCCAGATCTCATAATGCGAAATGGACTCGACTGGTCTCGACATACGAGGGTCGCTTTTTGGCCCCGCCAAACCCGTCCATATCGGTACTACGGGCTGTACACTCAAATGAGAGTGTAGCACATACTAAACTCAAATATCGTGGTCATTTACGGAAATATCACGACACAAAGCATCACCAGTATGGCATCTGATATATCCGTGTAGCCAGTACCAGGCTATGCTGAAACACTAACCCGTAGCATACATAACAGGGCAGACCATGATATGGTCTGCGCTATTTACTGGCTTCACCTACAGAAGGTCCCTTATCTGGTGAACAACTGACACGCGGACAAACTCGGCCGCGCACGGATAGTGGACGTCCGTAATACCAAAAGGGGTCTTTTTCCTAGCGAAACCAGCACACGCAGTCAACGAGTTCTCTACCACACAAATGCATAGTCTGTGGCAAATATGGCTTGACATCAGTAAAACATTGCTCATAAAATGGACGTATATTTAAATCCACAAAAAGGACAGGCATAAACGTATTTCCACCAATATAACATAAGCCCCGTTATTACACGCACATTGTACATGGCAAATGTACATGCTAAATCACAGGAATGTAAAAATCACAGGTGTGTGAAATCACAGGTATGTGGAATCACAGGTATGTGAAATCAATCATACACACAACAATACAACACAGTACCACACATCATAAATATACAATTATACGGAAATCCGGAATGTACAAGAATGCACGTGTCACGCGACAAACGCAAATTTTGACAGAAACTTTAACACAACAAATTGATAAGTCATTTTACCTTGACCTTGGGGCATGAATATATGAATGATGACCAATAAGCATACAAAGTTTCAAGCAAATCCGACTTACGGTTACAGAGATAGTAGGTATCTGCAAATTGTAATGCAAATTATATTTTATATCTATGCTTATGCAATACGATTTGATTTATTGGGTGTAAACGGTCTAGGAACCATTACGGCCAGCACAGGATTCATTACAGCTTCAGCTTATGTTCTTATGTTTATGCGGTGCTTATGTAATAAAGAGATTTGTGCTGTGCTTATGTAATACAAATATTTGTTGGGCGTCTTTTAGTTGCAAACGGTATATGAACCATTACGTTCAGTAAAGAAAAATGATGTTGAATCAAAATATCACATATTAATTCTGTCAATCTACATCCTGTATTTTTAGGGATAGTTTTGTTTCGTCACCTTCGAGTTCATTAAACACGTCAAATAGCTATCAACCAAACCATCACCCATGTAAATTCCACAATATTTCCATGTAAATTCCATGTAAATTCCATGTATTTAGTGATGTGATAAAACTCTCCAAGAGAGGGTATACAATAAGATTGATTGATTGGTAATTTGTTCATGTGTAACATGTGCCAGTTATAATTATGTTCATACCTATGCATATTATAACTGTCACATCAGTGATTGATCACAATAATTGAGATTAAATATCTAGTCGCACAACCAGTAAGCAATCATAAAGGTCAACCTGCAACGTGACCGTTCCAAGGAGGTAGAAGAGGGTATAGTATAGCCAGAATTAGCTAATATCTTATGGTGGTAAAGCGGCATGTGAGCAAGTATAATTCGTGGTTAAAGATGGGCATTCGATGCTATACTTAAAGAGGTAATCATGGTTAGAAGGGGTTGCATGCTTGCAAACATTTACGATATGTAGTAGGGGAAAGTTGTGGGGTTGGGGTGGGGGTTTGATTGTTAGAACAGTCACTGTACTTATTTAATTACATTGATTATAATACATAGTATAATATCAAAATAATATAATGTATAATGTCAAAATAATATAAACTTCACTTCTGTTGCTTCTGTGTTCATGGTAAAGGTCAAAATTTCTGTGTAAAGGAGTAACTTTTCTCACATATCATAGCCTGTATATCTCAAACAGAGGGGCAAACTCCAAGCAAAATACACATCAGGAAAATCTCATACAGAGGGGCAAACTCCAAGCAAAATACACATCGGAAAAATGTCATACAGAGGGGCAAACTCCCAAGCTAAATACACATCGGGAAAATCTCATACAGAGGGGCAAACTCCAAGCTAACAATACATCGGGAATATCTCATACAGAGGAGCAAACTCCAAGCTAAATACACATCGGGAAAATCTCATATAGAGGTGCAAACTCCAAGCTAAATACACATCGGGAAAATCTCATACAGGGGAGCAAACTCCAAGCTAAATACACATCGGGAAAATCTCATACAGGGGAGCAAACTCCAAACTAAATACACATCGGGAAAATCTCAGACAGAGGAGCAAACTCCAAGCTAAATACACATCGGGAAAATAGCATACAGAGGAGCAAACTCCAAGCTAAATACACATCGGGAAAATCTTATACAGAGGTGCAAACTCCAAGCTAAATACACATGGGAAATATCGTATACAGAGTGGCAAACTCCGAGCTAAATACACATCGGGAAAATCTCATACAGAGTGGCCAATGAAGACTTGATAACTTGCAGTAGATTTACAGGGTTGTGAAATAATGGAAACACGCACGATGATTGCGAGAATGCTGCGGGTTGATGATGGTGACTGAATCATTGGATGATCGGAACTTTGCTTGGTCATGTTGTAGTCGCTGCTGATAACTGACTAGGGTGTTCTGTCCAGCCATTGAGGACTGATGAAGCACATATTATGGAGGCTAATAACCTTATGATTGACATGCATTGTGCACAGACCGTTATATTGGTGAACCTGTAAAGTCACAATACAGAGAGTAGGGATCCTTAATAGTCACCAGAAACGTATACATTGTATGTGTGGTTTTATTGCACTTGTTCATTTACGTCAGGGACCGTTAATATACTGGCACGACCTGCGACACCCCAGCACCGGGTTTATCGAAACTCGATGCAAGTAACATAAACATAGTGTAGAGTATACTGTACAATGGGACACACATTTCAAGTTGAGAGTGGTGGCATTGGTAACCGACGGTCCGAAGCCGTTGTCGGCGGTACACGTGATGATGTCGCCGTCGTCCTTCCGTGTGGGCATCAACACCAGGTCCTGGGAACTCGTCTGGCCGCCGTAATCCCCGTCCACATCCGGGCTGGTGACGGTACTGCTGATGTCCACGCTACCCGTCCTACTCCAGGTGATATCCGACACCGGGTTGGAGTTCCCGACCGTGCAATTCAAGGTCAGATGGCTCTGGCCGTCAGCTTCTATCTCTCTGTTAACGGTCAGTGTGGCGGATAGAGGAGGAACTGAAGTATAGAACATTACATGTGAAATATTTTATGAATACATATCTATACTGGCAATGGTGGTATTGCTTGGCATACGACATTTAATTAAATAAGCTATTCTGATTGTACTATGTGGATTATTATTGTGTCTTCTATTACATGCTCTAACTGGTGCTGTAGTGACGTTACACTTAGTTTATTTTGTTCATGGATGTAAATAAACTGAGACACGACATGGCTCTCAAACTAATTCACAATAAAACTGAGTTTGTATAAATGTCTAAATTTGTCATTTCCATATAAAGGAACACGTTGATGATTTGTGGGGCTTTTATCAATTAGGAAACAAGAAGAATATATCATTAGCATACCATACACATGCACGATACAGTACACATAGCATAGAAAACATGGGGGATTCCCAAGAATAATTATGTCTGTATACATATACAGACGTATCTAATTTTAAAACAGGGACATCACAAAATGTGACATCACTGTGGTATCACTGACATTCTACTTCCACTTTCAAAAGTTGCAAAAAATAACATTTTCGATAGCTTTTTTCAGTTCCAATCATGGATTGAAATGGTAATTGTTATTTGATATAATTTGTCAATTTGCATATTCCTAAGCTTTATAGGGGCTTGAATTGTCAAGCAGCTGCTTCTGAAGTGAATAATTAGACGGTACATATAGGACTATAATTTCACTAGCCATTCACAGTCCACCACTGTACACAGCTGATACATGGATTGAATACTCACAATGGACTGTCAGCGTGACCGAGGTCGTGGTACTGGTGTCATCACCAGGTGGCGCTATGTTATGTTGTGGGTCCTGGTGTAGCGGTTATCCCCCGATGACAGCGATAGCTGTTCTGTGTGTAATGCCTGGTTATTGTGGTACCACATTATGTTCCCCTCGGGTTTACTGTGGACGGAGCACTGTAGTGTGACGTCAGCGCCTTCCGTTACCGGCCCAGGTGGAGATACGGTGACCTCGGGATAGACTACACGGGAATACAAGAACATGCTGGTTGGGATGTACATGCAGTGTGGGAGGTATGTATAGAGATGTGTATATCAACCAGGATCTCGTCTGGCTTTATTGTATTCATGGCCAGTGTAGAGCCAGATTAGCCCGTACATCGTCAGTCTGATCAGGGTCTCCGGTGTCTGCCACTAGATCAGAGACACATGTATAATGTGTGGAGTAAGAAATGGTGATTACTGTCAGGCTGTATCGATGTACATGATGATAATGCTCTAGACGAGTCAAGACATTACAGAAGCTCAGATTTGTCATGTCGTGGCACAATTGGCTCAACAAGCAGATCAGTATGAACAGGAAACCTGTCAGTAGTACGTATCAAACCATGGGGTGGGTGTTGTAGGATACCAGAACAGCACATGTTTCCCACACTTATATGTAGATGCATACAGACATGCAGATTACAGCACACATACAGAGAAGCATATTACAAATGCAACTGCACACGTTTCCCACACATAATCAGATTAATACAGACATGCAGATTACTGCACATATACAGAGAAGCATATTACTACATGCAACTGAGATGGCCATTATTAACGAACCTCGACAGTGAATACTTCCAGGGAATAGTGAATGAGGAAATACAAATGTGTGTGAAGATATAAACCCCCGAATAATTAGTTATTGACTGGAGTTTAGTGAGCTGTAAACAGCTTTGTTTATGCAATTAGAACAAGCTCATCTGATGCCAAGTCTCCACCACACCACATTCACTTAGCCCCACTTCCCACAAGTAATAGGATTAGTATTAATGTTACTAGTTCTACCCTTGAATCAGAATATGGAACAACAAAATGCTGCCACAACAAACCATTTATTGATTTATTGCTGTTTAACGGCTTATCAACTGCCAAGTTCATTTAAGGCGAGGCCAACGGGTTCGATCCCCATATTTAACCTGCTGCATTGGGGGAAAATTCCAAAATCTAAGCGGAATATTTATGTCGAAAAAAAAAAATATTCAGCCATGAAATTAGAATAATCTAGCCTGGTTCCAGGTCCATACCACATTAAAGTCACTTGACCCCTTCCCTAAAAAGTAATAGGATCGCTAATAATTGTAATACTCATATAACATGTATAACCAGATTCAACTGTCACATACAACAATGCCAAAGATGTACGTGCAGGTCAAACCAGGTCTCCGGTCAGGATTCCGGTAAGGATCAACCCTGATCGTTAAATTACCCATCGCATGCCACATACATTCATATATGACCATGCATACACATAATCATTTCTAAAATTAGTCACTCACTTTACAAGTGTCATACTTTAGGAAAGATTTGAAGCCCGACATGGAAATTGTACATACTATCTACATTACTGTGCACAAGGTAACCAGTCATGCGGCAAACAGACTGTAGAAAATCAACATTTCTTCATGGATGGCTAATTCGGTCATGTAACTGTGTCAGTGTGATGTAGATTATATACACCAATGGCCATACTGACTAGAAACAAGAGGGCCATGATGGCCCTAATTCACTCACCTGTGCAATGTCACAAAAATCAAGCAAATACTGGTATGTAAAGTTGTCACTACATATACATCAAAATAAGCCCATGACAGGCACAACATGTCAATGCAACAAACTTGAGAAGTCACCAGGGTAGGAGTTGTCTCGCGATATGTACAGATATATCTTACACAACTTTGAGAGGTTTGGAGACCACAACAGGATGCTTCCAGCCTACCTTTTATTGCAATCCTTAGATTGTATGTATTTTATAACCATATTCCGTAAACAAGTTGACCCACAGGGCCATGCCCAATTTCCACCCAGAGGTCACGATTTTAACAGCTTTGAAAAAGCATTGTAACTCGATCATTCCTGTCAAGTTTCGTCGAAATCGGTCTGGTGGTTCGTGAGAAGATTTTTTAAGAATTTATGCAATTTTTAGACGGCGGATTAATCTTGGATTAACGGCGACCGCCATTTTAACAAAACTGAAAAGGCTTTACCAATGAACCATAACTGCGAAGTTTGGCCACCAATGGCCAAGCGGCTTGTTTGAAGAAGACATTTGAAATCTCTAATAAAAGAACGACATTTTGACCTTTCAGCGGTCATCTTGGATGATGAAATCATCCGATTCGATGAAAACACCACCACAGCGATCGCCTCATCAATACCTTTGATTTAATATATTATAACACCATATTCCGTCAAAAATGAAATTTGATCCAGGGGTCACCATTTTAACAAATTTGAAAAAGCATTGTACATCGATCATTCTGCCACGTTTCGTATAAATCGGTCTGGTGGTTCGTGAAAATATTGTGCTATTTTTAGACGGCCGCCATCTTGAATTAACGATGACCGCCATTTTAACAAAATTGAAAAGGCTTGACCAATGGACCATAACTGCGAAGTTTGCTACCAATGGCCAAGCGGTTTGTATGAAGAAGACATTTTAAATCTGTAATAATAGAACGACCTTTTGACCTTTCGGCGGCCATCTTGGATGATTTAATCATCTGATTTTGACAAAACAATGCTCCTAAGTGATCGTTTCGTCCATACCTTCGAATTTGTATATGACATGACCATATTCGGTCAAATGTGAAATTTTAACCCTACTTGACCCCTCCTGCCCCGCCCATTTTGAATATCCCCACTTTTCACTAAGTCAAGGGCCATAACTCCGTGAATACTGGATGAATCCGCATCTAAAACACGAGATGCGCAACTTCACACGACTACCAGTATTCCTGTAAAGGTTCGCGACTCTAACTGATATAATTTTGGAGATACACGCGACACAAGTTGAAAATTCCCACTTTTCACTTAGTGAAGGGCCATAACTCCGTGAATACTGGATGAATCCGCATCTAAAACCCCAAGTGCGCAACTTCACACGATTACCAGTATTCCTGTAAAGTTTCACGACTCTAACTGAAATACATTTGGAGATACGCGCGACACAAGTTGAAAATCCACAAAAAATCCGTAAATACCGGACGGACGAACAGACAGACAGACGGACAGACGGACAGACGGACAGACGGACAGACGAACATACGGACAGACGGACATACGGACGTTCCAACATTTTGGGTTTATGGGGTATTTCCATTGTTTGAAGAACAATGAAAAAGCCCCTAAACAACAATAGAGTTTATGAGCTTACGGAATATTACAAAGGAATCTTTTGTTCCTAACCCCGCCCCTAAGCTCTCAACCCCCCCCCCCCGGACGGACGGACGGACGGACGGACGGACGGACGGACGACGACGGACGGACGGACGGACGGACGGACGGACGGACGTACGTACGTACGTACATACATACATACATACATACATACATACATACATACATACATACATACATACATACAGACATAAAGATAAAGAGAGAGACAGACAGAGAGACAGAGAGACTGACAGACAGACAGACAGACACATGGGTGTGGGAGAGAGAAAGGTGTTAAAAAAAATACGGAATAATGAAACTCCATTGCGTTGCAAATTGTTTTTCTTTTTTTTCCATGAAATATTCCAATGCGGATTTAAGGCATTTCTACTCCGATCATTTAAAACACATATTTTTAAGCGTCTCTCGAGATAATTTGAAGATGTTTATTCGTGCGCATTTTGTCCATTTCGTCATCTTTTCGCGTTTAATGGTAACAAAATAATGGCGATTTACGAAATGGTGAGAGGGTTTCCGAATGATTCGTGCATCCTTGGGGGTTCTCGTAAGCGAGTCTAGGTACAACGCAAACACAATTTTGAAATGCAGTAACTTCGTAAGCTATATTCAGTATACTTTCCGATGTTATCTACATTTTGTTTTAGAAGCATTTGGCGCTTTGGGCCAAATTATCCGTCGCCAATATTAGCAACCTAGTTTCACTGAATGGTCAGTTTTCATATACGCGTAACATAAAGCGGGCGACAAAGAGTCGCCCGTATTATATGCTTTATTATTGTTATCAACATTATACAATTATTGTCTTTTGAGGAGGTGTACATGATATTTACTGACCTGAGAAAAGTGATGTTCACCGACGCCGAAGGCGGAGGTCAACATCACTTTTCGAAGGTCCGTAAATCTCATGTACACCGACTCAAAAGACAATAATTGTTTTATTATATGACACTTTTTGGCCCATATTAAAATATTTCTGGCCAAATTTGTTTTCAAAATATCCGGCCGAAAAAAAAAAAATCATTTTTTTTTTGTTTCACACAATTTTCAATAATTATTTAAAAAGAAAGTTTTTTAAAATATTGTTTTTAAAATATATACTGCCGAAAAAAAAATTGTTCACTTTTTTGGTTTCACACAATTTTCAATAATTATTTAAAAAAAAAATGTTTTTAAATTTTAAAAAAAAAAAAAAAAAAAATTCAAAAAAAAAATAAGGTGGTGAACAATAGGTTTGTTTACATGAATAAACACATCTCGGACCGGTCTCGCGGTCCTAGAGTGCTTATTCGTGTAAACAAACCGTTCAGAGGTCTACATTAAATTTGTATAAGTAGTTTATAGGGAGTCAAAATGATACCACCTAACGGTGGTATCATTTTCCCACCCTATATACTACTCCAACGCACCCCGAAAAACTCCAAAATTGGCTAACGAGGAAATTGTCACCCGACAGCAAAAACGTGACAATTGGTGTCATAAATACATAATTTGAAAAGAGGTCCAATTGAACAGATAAAAACTATACTAATAAAAAGGATTTGTTTTCGTCTCGTTGTCATATTGGTGTCATAAATACCTTATGTTCATTTAACGTCCAATTGAACAGATAAAACTATACTAACAAAAAAGGATTTATTTTTGTCTCGTTGTCATAAATACCCCATATTTATTTTTCAACACTGCATTTTCCTCCTCCACTATAGCTAATTTATTCCGTAGATCAGCAACTAATTCTACCAGCTCTAGTCTACCGCGTTCACCTTTAGCCACAGGGCAGCGTAGTTGCTTATGTCTACAAAGAGTTTGGGAACTAACGAACTTACATGGGCATCTGGGGCATTGAAATTGTGGGGCGACACAAGGAAACTTTCTACGTCTCAATATATGCCTTCGTAGATAGTCTTTACAAGCA
Source organism: Conchocele bisecta (assembly GCA_029237695.1). Lineage (NCBI taxonomy): Eukaryota > Metazoa > Mollusca > Bivalvia > Lucinida > Thyasiridae > Conchocele > Conchocele bisecta. Next base: position 97,739,289 of record CM055270.1, read on the forward strand.
AAAGTCTTACAACAAGTAGCACACTCCATTATTTTTTTGTATATATATGTATATGTTTATGTTTAATTGGACATGAAAAAACATCATGTGTAAATTTTCATGTCCAATTGAACAGATAAATCTCATAGGTTATATTACAGAAAATATGATAACGCCAGAAATAGAAAGTTTGAGAAGAGAAGCCGAATCTCTAGGGATTACTTATAGTAAACGGTTGAGAGTTAGGGGTTGACAAATCTTATAAACTCCACAAAGAATGAGGCGTTTATGAAGCGGTTTACCCACGCCCACAAACGAGGAGCCTTTAAAGACCTGTCACTAGCGGAGGAAGTTGGTAACAGAATTCAAAAAGAAAGTATTGCGGGGTTAAGGGCCAGTGTAATCAAACCTTCAAGCACATCCCAAATTAGACGCACAGGCAACCCAAATAATAAGAAAAAATCTATCGTTCGCGCGATAGTGGAAAAAGGTGAAGAAATATTGGGGGCTCACGATGAAACATTGGAAAAGGTAGAAAAGGGAAGACGGGGTAGTTATATTATCCTTTCGTTAAAACATTGACATCAACGAGTCTGAACGCATGTCCGATAAAATCGCTCCGTATCTAACAACAAATTTTTATTTGAGATATTCATATTCTTACAAGCTAGAACATATGGAGCAAACTAAAAATGGAAAACCTAAAACTATAATATTTCACAAAAATCTCGGTGGTAGCGAACCACTATCATCAATGAAAACCGTTAAAAAATGGTTGTCAGATAAGGGAGCAAACACGAATAATGTCCGATAAAATAGACAGACCGAATACAAAGTGGAAGTTTGTAAGATGGGTAGAGGTTTTGTAAAGTTAATACAGGGCAGTTTTAGGGGAATAGATTTGGGACTACAATCCAAAGAAGCAGCAGGAGGAGAACTTCCAGAATGGTTGAGGAATAGAAAAGGTATGTATTCTTTAGATAAGTATAATGACGACCTTTGTCTGTTCAAATGTCTATCTATGCACCTTGATAAAAAGATCATACCTGACAGATGTACAGAAAAAGCGAAAGAACTTAGTAAGCAATATTTCGGTAGTAATGTGGTTTCACCAATTCCTTTTTCCGATCTGAAAAAGGTTGAAGAGTTTTTTAAAATTGGTATAGAAGTATATCAACCCACCAAATGTGACATATGGTGGTTGAAAAAGGTACCAGCGCACTATGATGCAATAGGTAATAAACCAATGACAATAGGAATGTTTAATAATCACGCATTTCTGATAAAAAACCTTAAAAACCTATCAAAAATTTACGCCTGCGATAATTGCAAGCAGAAATTCACGAAAGCGAGTAATATGAAGAGACACGGACCAACATGTATGAGAGGTGAGACAAAAGTAATATGTGATGGTAATTATTTAGAGCGCCCGCGTTCGTCGTTCGAGAAAGCGTTTTAACCCAAAAAAGTACAACAGTTATGGTGCGATCGATTGGATGCACTCTGTGGAAAAGCGGGAGGGAATTCACATTCACCACGAACAGTGCGGACACGAGGTGGTGAAAGATGGATTTTAGGAGCTCCGGTAGATGGATACAGTCCAGAAACCAATACCGTATATCAATATCACGGCTGTTACTGGCACGGGTGTGAGATTCATGCAAAGCATAAAAAAGAAGAACGCGCATCCACAATGAGAAGAAATAAATTTATTAGAAGCGAAGAATTCAACCTAGTAGTTATGTGGGAATGCGAATTTCGAAGAACGGGTAAAGATATAAAGATCGGTTGCGACACTACTCTTTATCCATATCAGATAGTATACGATTTTGAGGCCTATCTCCAGCCAGAAGTTGAAACTACCGGTAATAGTTTAGAGTACGAAGCTGAGCACGTTCCGGTAAGCGTTAGTATAGGAGATAATTTCTCAGGAACAGTAACTCATATATGTGATAAAGATCCCGCAAAACTTATTGAAAAATTCGCAGAAGATTTGAAAGTCAAGGGAAAAGCTATAAGAGAAGAAGTATGGTCAAGATACGAATTTAATACGGAATATTTACGCGAAAAACAAATCGCCCAGATCGAACAGTGGATAGAGCAAGTACCGGTTATAGGTTTTAACAGCAGTAAGTACGATATAAACTTAATAAAGAAATATTTAGTAGGCGAACTGTCATCAACAACGAAGAAAGTAATGGTTGGAAAAAGGGCGAACGCGACAATATTTCTATTTACTCCGGAGTTTAGATTTCTTGATGTAATACTTTACCTAGGACCCGGTGTAAGTTACGATAGTTGGATAAAAGCCTACGACTGCAAAGGACAGAAATCTTTCTTTCCTTACGAGTGGTTCGATTCTACAGACAAGCTGGATTACCCGGGATTACCGGATATAGAGAATTGGTATTCCAAACTATCTGGGAAAATGTTACTAGACGAAACAGGATTAAGTAAATGTCGTAGAATTTTCGAAGAAGAGAATATGAAAACTTTCAGAAATATTATAACGATTTAGATGTAGCACCGTTCCTAGAAGCTGTGGGAAAAATGTGTGAATTTTATAAACACAGGGGTGTAGATATCTTCAAAGACGCGGTAACACTACCGGGTGTGGCTATACAATATTTATTGAGAGGAACCATTAAAGAACAAAAATCTTCAAAGACGATTATACCGGAGGATGCTCTATGCGCGCCGAAAGAAGAAACATACAAAATGATGAAAGACACTCTAGTTGGTGGTCCATCGATAGTATTTACGCGATATGCGGAAGCCGGTGTTTCAAATATTAGAGTGGGTTCCAAACCTTGCGAGGCTGTTTTGGGGTACGACGCAAACGCGTTATATTTATCTACGTTAAATAAAGAGATGCAGTGTGGAAAAGAAACTATACATCATATAAATAACCCACATAATCCTAAACTTATTAAAAAGTTTAGTAAAAGAGTTTTATGCGGATACTGGTTTGGGTGTGCGGAGGTGGATATAGAAGTTCCACACAACTTAAAAGATAAGTTTTCCGAAATGTCTCCACTTTTTATAAACAGAGAAGTAGAGGTTGATGAAGTTCCCGCGCACATGTTAAAATATTTAAAAGATACTGGCCGAAGTAGAGGAAACGGAAGAAAATTGGTGGGATCTATGTCGGCCACTAAAGTATTGCTGTACGCGCCACTGTTGAAATGGTATTTAAAACACGGCCTAGAAATAACGGGAGTTCATCGTGTTATAGATTATATTAGTGGTCAACCCTTCGAATGGTTCGCTAAAGAAGTTACAGCCGCAAGACGAATGAATGGGGGATGTAGAACCGAATAAGAAACCGGTGGCCGACATAATGAAATTATTAGGAAACTCGTGTTGCGGAAAAATGATAGAGGCAACGGAGAGACATTTAAATACGACATATACGCGAGACGAAACCTGTGTTGACAAAGCATTAAGATCCGCGTATTTTGATGATTTGGAAGAGATAGGAGATGCGTACGAAATATCTTCAAGAAAACCCCGGTGCTCAGTAAAGAGACCATTCCATTGTGGAATAGCGGTTTATCAACTAGCTAAATTGAGAATGTTGGAATTTTTACTACGAATTTCTAGCACAAATACGTAAAAAGAGAAGACTTCGAATTAACACAGATGGACACGGATAGTATGTATATAGGAGTTAGTGGAAAAACGATAGAGGAATTGGTTAGACCTAACTTACTAGACGAGTTTGAAAAAGAAAAAAAGAAATGGTTGGCTTGGGATAAATGGAGTAATAGAGAACCAGGACTTTTCAAAAAGGAATTTAGCGGAGATTGGGCGATAGCGTTATCTAGTAAGTGTTATTTCGTAGAAAAATTTAATTCAATTAATAAAAACTCCGTTAAAGGAATGTCCAAGAGAACTAACGATTTAAATTGGGATAGATATAAACGAGTACTAAGCGAAACTACAGAAGATGGAAACACATTATAGATGTCGTTCAAAATAGAGGATTTAAAATGAAAGACGGCGTTATGAAAACGTACTGTCAACGAAAATTAGGACTATCGGCGTACTACGATAAAAGACGCGTGCTATCGGACGGAATACATACGGAACCTCTTTAAAGACTCTGACGATCCGGGGGTAACTGGGTGTCAGAAGGCACCGCAAGAAGTTCTTCGCGAACAAACCCTCGAGAGGGCCCATCATCAAAATAGTAGAGCACGGGCTCATCGGCTTTGGTAATAGATCGATCTAGATGATATACATTGAGAGACCACACTGGATCAGTTGCGCGGCGGCTGCCACCTTCGAGCTCTCCCGGTTGATAGAGGTAGCGGACGTCAATATCCGATGGAAGCCGTTGCTCCTCTAAACCAACGGGTCGCCCGCGCGAAACGGCAGAGGGCTTGCTCGTCACCCTTTTAAACTTGATAGCATCTACGGGCTTCTTACCTATCAATCTGGTCACCTCTCCGTTCAGTGCGGAGACCACGGCGGGCAGTCTGGCCACCCACTCGGTCGATCGCGAATGAGGGTCTACAAGTTCTTTGGCGTATTGGTGTCCGAACAGTCTCTCAGCCAGGGTTCGATTGAAACGCTCCACGATCCCCTGGTCCCGGTGTATGTTGACGCAGCCGCGTCTGACAGAAACGTTGTGCTTAGACAATAGATGAGAGACCGCGCCCATGAACTCGCGGCCGGGATCGACCTGGAGAAGATTCGGCCATTTGAGAGGACTCCTCTTATATATTCGGGAAAGAGCCTCGGCCACCTCCTTAGACTCTTTAGTGGCCAACGGCTCAGCCCCCTTATAACGACTCGCTACGTCAACGATTGTCAGCGCGTACTTGTACGTCTTGCGACCGACGCGATCGTGAGGTAGAAACAGGAGATCCGCTTGGTGAACTTGGTTCGGCACCGGCACGTCGAATTTTGGGCGTGGAATAGTGTGAGGCGCGGGTAAATAGATCTGCCAGATGGCCTGCTTCTTGAGCCATTCCTTGGCTGCATTTTCGGAAACCTTGGTCGCCGCCGCGAGGTTCTTGATGGCCGCGAGTCCCTTCCAGTAGCGCGTGGGCTATAGTACGTATTCGCCAGCTTGCGCGTTAGTTTGGTATCAAGTTTACGCGTGTTCATCGTATGCGAAGTATTCTAATATATCGGACAATCTCCAACATGCACTCGTCAGCTCGTCCGGTAACTGCGTCATTAATAATAAACCTTTGTTGGAAGTACAATCGCGATTGATTTTGGAGGTTAAGTTCTGAAGGAACTCGGAGGAATCCCCAAGATTGGTTGGGGAATCTAACATCCGCTTCGCGAAAAGGGTGGCCGTTTTTTCGTCCTCGCGCCACGTCTCGAGAGAATCTTGGGCCAGACGGATCATACCCCTTGTGCCAGCTATACGGTGTCTAATGGCCGTGTAGCCTACATCGATCAAAGTGTAATAAAGATCGTCAACTAACATCGTTATATATATATATATTTAAACAAGTTCAATTGCTTATTTCAATCTCGATTGAATATATAGTAGCTGACGAGACCCGTCGCAGCCATTCCCACGACGATGAAAGCGATCTCGCGGTCTTTTTGGGCCTCTGACGGTACATAGAAATCTGAAAGTTGGGGCTCGCGATTCATTGGATCGAGACTTCTCTGCGGATATGCCAGCACGTACTCGCGGTTGGCTTCTTCAACGTTCTGGAAAGTTTGCGCGGCGTGATTCTCGCGGCGAAGCTCTTCGTTGACCCATTCCAGATGGACGGTTCGTTTTTTCGACCATGCTTCCTTCGCGCTATTGAGTTGTTCTACAGCTAAATCGTGACGCTCGCGCTCCTCATCCGCGTTCGAGTTTTGTAGTTTAGAGAATAGAAAGTTGCTGCCGCTGAACGCCAATGCGTTCACGAGCGCTCCTCCTACTATTATTCCGATCGAAGCCATTTTATTTCCATATATCAACGGGTATAATTTCGGCTTTAATTAGATAATCTCGGGTCCAAACTGCGGCCGCTACATCTAAGGTCACGAGCCCTACGTCTCTCGCAGTAAAGTAAATTTGGGAGCGGACCCTCCTAGGGTCATCTTTGATAGTCGAGCGTACCCGATACTGAGACCCAATATCACCACGGCGTGATAAAGCGCATTCACTCTCATTTTACCATCTTGTTCAGCCATTATTGCATATAAAAGGGATCGCGTTTAATGTTTAAATGGGGCGCATCCCTCAACGATTGGATTGGAACCGTGTCCAACAGTGTTGGGGGTTGTTTTTTCAATTTCAACCTCGTTGATGACCTGTTGTTGGAACGGTAAAGCACATACAGGGTGCCCACAACCGACAGACCACCAACAACAACCCACGGGATCCAATCAGTATTGGGAGTTGGAGCAATCGGTTTCGATCCAATAGCGATTGGGGGAGAAACAGCTGCCACCGGGTGTATTGTCGTCTCCGATTGCAACTCCAATCTCAATTGGAGTTTGACCTCTCGAAGCTCGGCGAGTATTTTATCTTGTTTAACTTTTCGGGTGGCAGCCGCCGCCCGCCCAGCTGCCTGTCTTTTGGGTTTTTTATGTCGTGCTGTTGAGGGTTCATCCAACGTGCTCTGGTTCAACTCCAATTTCGATTGGGTTGAGTGTGGTTCCGTCACTCTCGCAGGTGTGTCTTGTGTCATCATTTATTAATATTAGGGCTTATAGTTCGTGGGCATATATGTCCAAATTGACAGTGTTTACCCGTGGTCAACGCGGTTGTCAGCGGAGCTAAGTACATTCCAAACTTGTGATAAATTGAGCAGCATGCCGTTCTAAGAGTGTGTCCTATAAAAGGGTCAGTCTCTAGATCGCGAATCAACCCCGCGGTGTCTGGTATAGGGAGAAGTATACTAACGGTGGTAGCGTACAAATGAATAGCCGCCGATCCGAGAGTTTTTGTCATCTCCGCACCTAATTTGGATTCGTATCGCGCGTACATCGTATCGACCTCCGCATCTGACATCTTATCCACCTGACAAACTGAGAGACGCCTACCGAGATAATGATCCGATTGTCCCCCAGCAACCAGCGCAGCCAACCGCTCGCGTCGCGCCGCGTTTTCATTTTCTTTCGGGACCGTATCGGCAGCCGTGCCGGCAGTCGTGCTGACAGGTGTTCCTACAGTTTCAGTCGTGTCGGCAGTCGAAGCGACTGTTTCTTCCATTAGCTGATCGAGAAGTTCGTCGCAGTTCATTATTGCTAATTTTCTTAAAATTAATTAAATTATTCTTACAAGTCTCATAAGTCTAACATATTGCCAAGCGCACCACCAGATACTTATGATCACCGTTATGCTCGCAATTAAGCTCGCAGCGGAGCAACAAATTCTTAGCAATTGCTCAGCATTGTTAAGCATTTTCTCAGCATTGTTAAGTATTTGTTAAGCATTGTTCAACATTGTTCAGCAATTGCTCAGCATTTTTCAGCATTTGCTCAGCATTGCTCAGCATTTGTTCAGCATTTGTTCAGCATTTGTTCAGCATTTACTCAGCAGTTACTAATTAATTACATTATAAGCAGTTGGTTGATCAGTCTTTAGCAGACCTCCAGGCGCTCCTCGCGCGTTGGGATAAAGTCGTTCTCTCTAAGACATTCATCGAATGAGTCTCGGTCCTTGCAGTGGAAGAGGGCGACCCATTTCGTTTGCTCGCGCAGATCCTTTAGGACGGCGTTGTACTTCTGAGTGGAGATCCATACGCTTTGCCTCGCATGGCGGCCAGAAAATGCGAGCTCGGAGAGCATGTCCTTCTTTTTGGTCATCGCCGCCTTGGCCGAGCAGTCGTCAATCACGTATAGGGTGGGCTCTCCCTGGAATATTTGATAGAAGACACGCAGCCATTTTCGATGTTGAGTTGCGCGTCCGTTATTATATATAAGTATACGTTCAATGTGCCATTTCCATCCGCCTCTTTGGCTATCTGGATCGTCACACCCCCCTCGCTAGCGTTCTCAACTTGGCGTCCGCTACCGTGCATTTGGTCGTCGTCGCTGGCTCGCATGTCTAACCATAGAGCATACTTTGTAGTCAGGAAATCCGCGAGGGAGACGGCCGATAGCTGCAGGTCTTTGGCAACCGCGGCAACTTCCGGGGAGCGCTTAGAGCCGGAAGCAAACTGCTTTCTGACTTCGTCCCACTGCTGGTGTGCGCGAAGACCCGCACTGAAGAGTTGATTGGGGACTCCCTCGATCGTCACCTCTACCTTCGTGATTTTGGGGTTATAGAATTTGTCGGTTTTCTAGCACCGAACGCAAACCGAGCACCCTCGAACAACATCAGTATACCTTTCATCGAGCGGGCGGGTACGTTGACATTAATATTCCACAATGTATCGCTTTTGTCTTTCGTCATCTTGCGGTGGAGAAGAACTCGGTCGTAAAGTATGGCAACGCGCCCGGCGTACTGGGATCTGATTAATCGCGCGAGTTCGGGCATCGTGACCATGTCGTACTCCAGCGAAACATTGTCGATCGTATACGTCGATGTTATGTCAGTGGCTATGAGAACTCGGCCGTAGTCGTTGAACGTTAGTTCGTATTCGAGGCGGTCAGCTAAAGCACTCTGATAGTAGGGCATGTGACTCTCCAGCAACTCAAAGTCGAGCGGGATGTAGAAGCGGTTGCCGTAAGCGGCCGCGACCGCGTTGTCGCTCGCGTTGTTATCTGCCTTGTTACCAGCCCCGATTCTAAGTTTGGTTACGTTCTTATTTTTGCTGGTGTCAATACACTGATAGACAGCGTTTTCGCGCTCTTGCGCCGTCTTCCATAGGTCCTGATAGCAATGGTAGACGTCGCTGTCATCGATCGACATCACCTCATTACCAGAAATCTTTATCATAGTCTTCTTGACGATGGCGCGACCCAGGTTCTGAACGACGGTTCGGTCCGCGTACGTCGATGTAAGCGAAATAGTGAAAGCGAGGCGAACAGTCCCCGGCATAATGACGTCGCTAGCTCCGAGGTTGGGGAAGCGGACTAAGAGCTGCTGGTTCTGGTCGATCGTCGATGGGTTGTTCGTAATAACGACACTCTGTCTCACACCTTTTGCCCCGAGGGGCTCACGCAGTCTGCGATATGAATTTAGTTTGCGACCGTATTGACTCGAAGACATAATCTATTAAACCTGTATGGTTTTGTCTTTAATATAATAATAATTATTAAAGATGGCTGGTCTCGATATTGGCATGGACCTATTCGACCCAGACGATTACCTCGAAGATTACGATATTGACATGGCAATCGGTACTGACGATTTCCGCGATGACGATGCCTTCTACGGCATTGCCGAAACGAGCTTCATAGAGACACCCGAAACTCCGGCATGGGCGGGCGGTGCCGATATTCCTGCGGGGATCTCCGAGGGTGAGCTGGCTCCTCTCGGGAAAACGGATTCTCTAATGAAACAGTGGGAGAGTATAGTGTCTAACTACGGCATCAAGGCCACGTTGGAGTTTCGCAGCACTAAAAGAGGAGACCTGTGGGTTAAATGGGGCAATAGTTGGAAGTTGCTGACGTACAAGAACGACCCGAACCTGTTCCTCGGCCCCTCTTCCTTGGGCCGATATGGAGTACTATTCGCTCGAGCTCTCGGATTGATCGGGGACCGGTCGCAGGTGCCTAAAAAAATGATAAAAACCATGCAGGATACCGACGAAACGCTGGTGAAGACGGCCGCCGCTATAGAAACGAGCGATATCAGCGAGGTCCCTCGTATAGTCACCGACACTATTAACACAGTGGAAACCACGGTCAACGAAATAAACGGCACGAAGTATGACCCACCGTTACCTCTTCGCGAACTCCTGGGACTCAATAAGGTTCTGCAAACGGTGTTGGTGGTTGGTGAATTGGGGTTGGTGGGGTGGGTGCTTGCGGTTTTATGAAATCGGTTCCACTGTTGGGGGTGCGCTTGATGATATCCACGTTCACGTTCCCGTTGTGACCGATTTTTTGATTGACGGTGGCGATTACGATCTGATTATTGTAACCGTCAACCGGGTCGTCTCGTAGTATCGCATTGCTCGGTGCCATATTCCAAATACATAGTCTACCGGGGTGCTGGCATTCTGCAAAACGTCTTGATACTGCTCTATCGCCTTCTCCAGGTCCACCTTAGCTGAGATGGCGTCCTCTACGAGTGCCAAGAATTGTTTTTGCGCGTCAAACGCCGTTCCCGTGCCTAGTATAGAACTGCGAGTTTGCTTCTGTGCGCCGAGGATGGCCCAGACGTATGTCCGAATGGATTCGTTGAGGCGAGTAACACCGGCCTGCGTGAACCCCATACCCTTATCTAACATAAATGTACCCCACGCGTCCCGGACCTCAGCAGCCTGCTGTATGTAATCTATGTGAGCTCGTTTCGGAGGTAACCATTCGCAGGATGAGACGCCGCAGTGCCGACCTCCAGATACTTCCGGCCAGAAGGTCATCGTCGCGGGATCAAAATTCCCGGCGTTCCGATTGACGATGTGGTCATCCGATCTATCGTGTCTAAAATCAGTCTGCGTCCAATTCCCGGACTGGCCCCGAATGAGAACGTCCCCGAGGCCAGGAAATACTTTCTGTCTCCAGTCCACATCTTTTGAAACGTTAAATTCGTTACACAGTCTTTCGAACGCCCTACGATCGTACGTGTTGGAAATGGGATTCCATGCGTCATCTTGAGGTAGTGGAATACCTAGTCCTTTGATAATCCTCCTAATGGTGTAATACGCGTGAAAGTTGTAGACACTTCGGAGCATGACATTCTCGGATGTCAGATGGTCTTGATGCGAAACTCCGCATCCGGCCGTTGCGCACCATACGGCGAAGTTGAGCTGATTCTGCCAAAACTGCATTGGTGTTGCTTTCCACCCGTTCACGGCCTCCATCGTAGTAATCTTGGGCAGCCTATATTGTTCAAAGATGTCGGGAAAATTGGTGGTAAAGCCACTTTTCGGTCTAACTGTTACAGTTGGGTGTACAAGGTGGTTAACAACGTCTTTTTGTGTGTATACACCTCCGACCGCGTACTTCGCATTAGAGTTAAAGCTAAATGCTTTGGTATCCATTGAAAGATATTATTATGTTTGCTACTATCACTAATGTTCAAAATGAGAGTTGTGAACTTCAAAAGTCGATCGACAACTGCTGCGGAAAACGCCGGGTAGGCCTCAGATCAATCACCTTCACGGTTGGGTGGCGGAATGTGGGGAAGAGTGAAGGATTTTACTATGTGCAGGATGGACGACAAGTAGGTGTAAAGCTGCCTCACGGACTGTGGAGTTTTATACAGCTCAAAGATTGTGTCACCTCAGAGCTTGACGGTAGAGTCAACCTCACAGTATCGAAGGCTACCGGAATTCCAACAATGAACATCAGACCTGATAGCAAGGTAGTGATCTCCCCGGGGTTGGGTAATCAACTCGGTTTTAGAGAGACATACTCCGCACATAAAGGAGTGTTTGTCTCGGGTGAGTACGTCGGTGATAAACCGATGGACTTCGCCTTCACGAAAACTCTCAGGGTGCACTTGGATCGGGTGAACACATCGTACAACACGGTAGACGGATCTCCCAGCACATTACTGAAAACCGTGCAAGCCGGCGACTGTTTCTTTGGGGAGACGGTGACCTTAGACTTCCCACACCCCGAGATGAAAGTTTTGGAAACGGGACACATCCACGAATTTACGGTCTTTATTCTCGATGATCAAGCGAGAAAGTTGAATAACTATTACCCGATTTCGGTCGTTCTCGAAATTTCCAATTGAGTATAGGTGTCCCCAATATTATAATTTAATTTTATTATGAGTATATACGGACCAGGTAGTTCTTCCGATTGGGTGACAGATTCAAAGAATTTGGAACCGGCAGAAGGGGGATTCGTCCCGACAGAGAGTGACTTTTTAACTACAGGAAAAACCAAGGCCCTGATCAATAAAACTATATCGAAGGCCACAAACGGGATTCGCAGGAGTATAGCGGATGTTAGAGTAGAAGTGCTTAAGGCGACTGCACAAGTTGGGGAAGATGCCCGGGTGAAAATTGAGAAAGCCCGAGAAGACCACCAGGCGGCCCTTACGGAGGCTTATAGGGTGTTGCGCTCAGAGGACTCTCCCAACAGAGAAGCAACACTTACTGAACTAGGAGAAAAAATAACCAAATTTCAAAAAGAGGCCCGAACGGGTATTGAGAAAGCCCGAGAAGACCACCAGGCGGCCCTTACGGAGGCGTATAGGGTGTTGCGCTCAGAGGACTCTCTCATCAGAGAAGCGGCACTTGCTAAACTAGACGAAAAAATAACAGAATTTCAAAAAGAGACCCAGTTGGGGGTTGACGGACTCAAAGAAGACCACCAGGCGAACCTTATGGAGGCTTATAGGGTGTTCCGCATAGAAGACTCTCTCAACAGAGAAGTGGCACTTACTGAACTAGATGAAAAAATAACCAAATTTCAAAAAGATACCCGAACGGGTATTGAGGGAGTCCGAGAAGACCACCAGGCGTCCCTTGCGAGGGCTTATGATGTGTTGCGCTCAGAGGACTCTCTCATCAGAGAAGCAACACTTACCAAACTAGACAAAAAAATAACCGAATTTCGAAAAGAGACCTGGTTGGGGGTTGAGGGGGTCCGAACGGGTGTTGAAAAAGCCCTAGAAGATCACCAGGCGACCATTACGGAGGCTTATGATGCGTTGCGCTTAGAGGACTCTCTCAGCAGAGAAGCTGCTCTTACCGAACTAGGAGAAAAAATAACCGAAGTTTCTAATATACTGAAACATGTTCGTAGAGCCGCGACCAAAGCTCTTGAGGAGGCCTCTTATAAGATTCGTACAGAGGCATATACCGCAAACAGTGCGCTTGCCGGAATAGTGCAAACAATGAAAACACTAAAACGTGCCATAACAGTTTGGGCTGAGAAGCGGGGCCCATTGACTGAGGGGCTCTATGAATATTCGTTCGGTGCCAAAGCGAATAATAAATGCGGGGGATACACCATGACAGCTGCAGGTGAAGTTGTCCGAATGGCGGTCTGCTCGGTTAATGCTAATGGTAAACCTGTGGGCGCGGTCACGATAAATCTCGTAGTAGATGGTGAAGAACAGGGGGCTGGAGTCACTAAAATCTCTGGAGATAGTTCGACGGTGGTTTCGTTCACCGGTTATGATCTAATTAGACTTTCAAAAGGTAGTGTTATTAACTTTGTTACGAAAATCGCTGACCCAGCGAGTTCTTCCACTATTGTTACATTGTTAATTGAACTTAATTTGTAAACATGAACGAACCAACACTGTATCCAATTCTCAATACCACTTCATCAACACTGTATCCAATTGTCAATACCGCTCCATCAACACTGTATCCAATTGTCAATACCACACCATCAACTTCAATTAACGAAAGAAGTTCAGAGTTTAGGTTGAATAATATCGTCGCTATGTAGAATATTTTAGTTAGAGAATGTGCAAATAGAAAAAGACACGCTAAAAAATATAAGCGTGCGGCGAACATAGCCGAAGCATCTAGTACGGTTCTGGCGAGTTTATCTGTAATGAGTGGTGCGGGGACTTCTGCAACGCTAACTACAGTTGTAACGGTTCCAATTGCTGGGGTTTTTAGTGGAATTACCGTTTTATCTGGGATACTTTGTATGGTAACTAGGGCGGCGAGTGGAAAACTCGAGAAAAAAAGTAGAAAACATGATAGAATATCCGTTCTCGCCAGGTCTAAGAAAAATAGCATCGACGTTATAGTGTCCAAAGCGTTGGCCGATAAGAAAATATCAAATTTAGAGTTTGAATCCGTGGTGGAAGAAATGGGGAGATATGAAGAATTAAAAAATGATATTAGAATCAAAGCGCGCGCCACCATGCCACAAAAATTGAGTGTACTGATTGGGATAAATTTAGGGTAAAACTTGGAAATAAAGTCGAAAGAAATGTTACAGCACCATTGTGATATTTTATTAAAATTAATTAATTTTAAGAAAATTATAAAAATAATTATATTGGTGCAGTAAACAATTTATTAATTAATTTTAATAAAATTATAAACAATTTAAATAAAAAAAAAATCGTGTCTGGTCGAGGATCGAACCCGCGCCAGCAAAACCTAATTTTGTTGGTGGAAATATTTTTTTTTTTGTCTTTTTTTATTAATTTAATTAATATGTAATAATAGGGGGGTGTTCAGCTTTAAATTATTAAAAAAAATTACAAAATTAATTATAAAATTAACAAAATAACGAACCATCCCATGTATAAATAATTATAATTTGCACACCATTTTTATGTTGTATAGGAAAGTGATGAGTATATATACGTTTGAAAGCCTTACAACAATTGGTCTCATCTCGTGTGTGCCATGTTGTTGATCCGGTATGACGTCCGTCTCGTCTGTTTAATGGTAGCAGTCTCTAAATGTGTGTGTGAATTGGTGATGGAATTGTATAGCTCAAAGGTGCCGGCCTAAAAGATTTCTACCTAACAGCTTTCAATTACATCACCAAATCACAAAATAGGCTCGCCTTACTTCGTCAGTTTCTCTGAATTGAGGAATTGGCAATGGGGTTAAAGGCGACCCGTAAAATGAGACTGTGAGCCAACAGATGCGTGGGCTTCAGAAAGGTCCCAACACCCCAGTGGCTGGGTGCCGGCTAAGAAATCGGCCCAGTCGCTGGGGGTGTGTGCACGAGTGGAGGCTTTTGCTATTTTTTTTAATTTTTTACAAATTATTAATAATTTTTCAATATCGTAGAAATAAATTAGCTATAGTGGAGGAGGAAAATGCCGTGTTGAAAAATAAATATGAGGTATGTATGACAACGAGACAAAAATAAATCCTTTTTATTAGTATAGTTTTATCTGTTCAATTGGACGTTAAATGAACATGAGGTATTTATGACACAAATATGACAACGAGACGAAAACAAATCCTTTTTATTAGTATAGTTTTATCTGTTCAATTGGACCTCTTTTCAAATTATGTATTTATGACACCAATTGTCACGTTTTTGCTGTCGGGTGACAATTTCCTCGTTAACCAATTTTGGAGTTGTTCGGGGGGCGGTGGAGTAGTATATAGGGTGGGAAAATGATACCACCGTCAGGTGGTATCATTTTGACTCCCTATATACTACTGTATATAATCACTTGGTCGTATTTCGGCCAATGAGAATGACTGAAATACTTAGTCATATAATAATACCAGTTATGTTTGGATTAGGATATCCTGCTAAGGCATTTGAATATGTAGCCTTGAAACTTTTATCTTTTGTAACATAAACATCAACAGTTTGCATTCTTATTAAATTTGAATGCCATTGATTTTAATATAAAAATGTTTTTATATTAAAAACAATGTATATAACTGTATTAGTATATAGGGAGTTAAAATGATACCACCAACCTACACACCACCACACTACGCTCCATCTACAGTCCCACACTCCTCGAATTTGTGTATAAACTGAATAGACAAAAAGTGCGGACCACCTATAGAATACAGAGCCGAGTTAGACAACTGTGTACTTCTAAAACGGGTCGTCCTTGTCAGAGTTGTCTCTCTTATACCATACAGTCGTTTTAAATAATTAATTCTTTAATTACATGTATTTAATTATTATATTTGCTAACATATAGGAAGTATGACAATATTAATTAATTATTTAAAACTGAACACCCCTATTATTATATAGAAAATATAATAATTAAATATTTAAATAATTAATTAATTATTTAATTATTTAAAAAAAAGTATATTTGCCAACATATAGGAAGTATGACAATATTAATTAATTATTTAAAACTGAACATTTAAAACCTATTATTATATAGAAAATATAATAATTAAATATTTAAATAATTAATTAATTATTGAATTATTTTAAAAAAAAGTATATTTGCCAACATATAGGAAGTATAAAAATATGCTTGCGAGAAATTTCTTTGGACAAAGAAAAATGAGAAAAGTTATGGATGAGAAAATTATGCGCCTCAACTGATTAGCGGTGTAGAAAAGCTTCATATAACTAGAGATCAACTGCAAAAACAAGCGGACGATCTCAACATACCATACAGTAAACGCCTAAGAGTTCCTGGGTTGACAAAACTAATAAAATTTCAAGCTAAAGAAACGAAAACTAGTAGTTATTCAAACATTGAGTTTAAACCAAGGCTTAAAACAAGATTTGAAAATGTTACCACAAGTCGAAAAACTCAGAGCAGAAGCCTCATCGCTAGGGTTGACATACAGTAAACGCCTAAGAGTTCCAGGGTTGACAAAACTCTTGAACGAGGCTAAAAACACAGCTTTCATGACTAGGTTTACCAGGGCCTACAAGCAAGGTGCCTTCAATAACATAGACAATGCTGATAAAGTTGGGCATAGACTTGCGGAAAAGAGTATTATGAGTCTGCGTGCCAATGCTATCGAGCAGAGAAAGACCCTACAGAAAGTGGTGGCGAAGTTGAACCGAAAGTTGGTGAACGCAATAGCCGACGAAGGTGAGAAGATATTAGGCAGCCACGACGAAAGTAAGGAACGGGTGGAGAAAGGTAGGAGAAACATAGAGCTTTCTTTTCGTAAGGGTATAGAAGGGACAATATCTGAAAGGATAGTTGACAAGTTGGCTCCGATGCTGACGAGCAACTTCTATCTGAGATACGCTTTTTCTTACAAACTAGCACATATAGAGGAGAAAGCCAGTCGTGGTAGAGCGTATATATATTTTACAAAAACCTCGGAGGTAGCAAATGGAGGAGTTCTTACGAGGAGGCACGTACATGGGTGAAGAGCCAAGAAGAAACTCGTATGAACCTGGATAAGATAGACAGACCAAACACGAAATGGACGTTTGTCCGGTGGGTAGACGTATTCGTAAAACTAGTTTTAGGTGATAGGAGGGAAGACACAGGGTTAGCCTCAACAGTAGCATCCGGAGGACCTCTTCCGGATTGGTTGAGGAACAAGAAGGGCATGTACGCGTTAGATAAATACAACGACGATTTGTGTCTTTTCAGATGTCTAGCTATTCATTTGGAAGATGTTCGAGCGGACAGGTGTTGTGATAAGGCACGAAGCATGGCTAACGAGTATTTCGCGAAAAACAAGAAAACCGCGAGAGGACCGGTTCCTTTTGAGGACATGAAGAAAGTGGAGGAATGTTTCAGTGTAGGAATAGAAGTGTACGAACCAACGGAAGAAGGAGTGTGGTATTTGAGAAAGACACCGGTACACTACGAGGAGGTAGGAGAGAAGAAGATGACGATAGGATTGTTCAAAAACCACGCGTTCCTCGTGACAAACATAAAGAATCTAACAAAAATATATTGTTGCTACGACTGCAGACAGAGATTCACCAACGCCAGCAACATGAAGAGGCACGCAGCAACATGCATGAGGGGAGAGACCGTAGTCGTGTGCAAAGGTAAGATGATAGACAGACCAATGTCCGCGTTTGAAAAAGCCTTCTACCCAAGATCGCACACCAGCAAAATGTCGATAGACTGGATAAAATCATTAGAAGGCAATCACATACACACCGCCAGGTGTGGACACGGAGGAGAAAGGTGGGTTGCAGGGGCTCCGGTCGACGGATACTGCAGGGAGACAAATACAGTGTACCAATTCCAAGGCTGTCACTGGCACGGATGTCCACTCCACACAAGGCGCATGGGTAAAAAGTATCAAAAAACTCTCGATAGTGACGCGGCAATAATCTCAGCCGGATACACACTCGTGGTTATTTGGGAGTGCGACTATAATTCACGAAATCATCCACAAGTAGAACAGACGGTCCCGGAGACAGTGTTGTACCCGCACCAAATAATGTACGACTTTGAAGCTTACCTAGACGTCAACGGAGGGGAGGTAAAAACTCGAGACCTTGAGTACGAGGTTGCCCACGTTCCGATAAGTGTTTCAGTAGGCGACAGTCTCTCAGGAATGACAACACACATTTGCGAGAGAGATCCTGAAGTTTTGGTATCAAAGTTCTTGAGGGAGTTGAAAACCCGAGGTAAAAAGATCAAAATCGATGTGCACCGCAAGTACATGCCGACTGATATGGACAAACTCCCGGAAACACAAGTCAAAGCTATAAAGAGGTGGATAGAACAGGTTCCCGTGGTAGGATTCAACTCTAGTAGATATGACATAAACCTGATAAAGAAACATCTCGTTGGGAAACTGGCTGACACAACCGATAAAGTTCTGGTAGGTAAGAAGACAAACACGACGATATTTCTGTTCACTCCGGAATTCAGGTTTCTAGACATTGCTCTGTACATGGGACCCGGAATTAGTTACGACAAGTGGATCAAGGCATACGACTGGTCGATGCACAAGTCTTTCTTTCCCTACGAGTGGTTCGACTCCCCAGAAAAGTTAGACTACGATGGTTTACCACCCATCGAACACTGGTATTCCAAACTGCGAGGCGGATACATTATTACAGAGAGTGAGCTAGAAGCGTGCAACACGATCTACAAAGAGAAAAACATAAAAACTTTCGCGGACTGGCTGCGATACTACAACGACCTGGACGTCGCACCGTTCTTGGAAGCGGTGGGAAAAATGTTTAACTTTTACAAAGACAGAGGAGTGGATATTCTTAAAGACGCAGTAACGCTACCCGGTGTGGCTCTGCAATATTTTTTGCGAGGAACCATCAAAGAGGATGTGAAAAGATACAGAACAAAGGAAAACGCCGCCGCATACGCAAAATGTCCACCACTGTACGCACCCGAAAAAGAAACTTACGACATGCTGTAGGGAGCTCTTGTCGGAGGACCGTCTATAGTGTTTTCGAGATACGCGGAAGCCGGAGTATCTAACATCCGCACGAATAAAAATAAAAAATGCGGAGCGGTGCTCGGTTACGACGCTAACGCACTGTACCTGTCGACTCTGAAGAAAGTGATGCCTTCCGGTAAAGAGATCATCCGACACGTTGGAGAACCTACAAACCAGATGGTTGTGGACAGATTCTCGCAAAGAATTTTGAAGTCCGAGTGGTTCGGATTTGCGGATATCGAGGTGCCGAAAAAATTACGAAAACACTTTTCGGAGATGTCGCCGCTGTTCACAAACAGGGTTGTTAAAGAAGAAGAGGTTCCAGAGCACATGTTGGTTTACCTAGAGAATACAGGTAGGAACAGGGGAGATGGTAAGAAACTAGTGGGAACTCTGTCTACAAAGAAGACGTTGCTGTACGCGCCGCTACTGAAGTGGTATCTGCGACACGGAATAGAGATAACTGCTATGTACAGAACTTTGGATTACCAAGAAGGAAAGCCGTTCGAATGGTTCGTAGACGAAGTAACCGCAGCACGTAGAACAGGAGATGTCGACAGTAGCAAGGCCGTTGTGGGCGAGATATTCAAGTTGGCGGGCAACTCTTGTTGCGGAAAGATGATCGCCATCTAAGCACAACGTATAAGACAAAGCATTGAGATCCGCATTCTTCGAAGATATCGAGGAGATTGGAGACGCTTACGAGATATCTAGCAGGAAACCGAGAGTAGTAATGACTAGACCGTTTCACTGTGGGATAGCAGTTTATCAGTTGGAAAAGTTGAGGATGTTGGAGTTCTACGATTTTCTAGATAAATACGTTGATCGAAGCGATTTCGAGTTGATACAGATGGATACAGACAGTATGTATATAGGAATTTCCAGCAACAGCCTGGATTCTATAATAAAGTCGGATATGATTGACTCTTTCGAAAGAGAGAAACGATATTGGATAGCTTGGGATAAGTGGAGCAACCGCGAGCCAGGACTCTTCAAGATGGAGTTCCGCGGACACCGAGCGATTCCCTTGTCTAGCAAGTGTTATATTGTCGAAAACGTTTCCGAAAAGGGAAGTCGGGAAGAAGAAGACAAAACAATTAAACCGGATGATTTTATGAAACATTCCGCCAAAGATATGTCCAAGAGAACAAACAGTCTGAACTGGGATAGATACAAGAAAGCGTTGGAGGGTGGTCTAGGAATAGACCTAGACATAGGAAAAAACAGGGTTTCAGAATGAACAGTGGAATCATGAAGACTTACTCGCAGACAAAGTTGGGACTATCCGCGTACTACGATAAGAGGAGGGTGTTACCCGACGTTATCCACACGGAACCGTTGATGTAATAAAACGTATCAAGATTTAAATTACTATGTAAAATGGTAATCCGGAGGCAGCTGGGTGTCAGAAGGCACTGCAAGAATTTGTAGATAGTCTTGGGCCAGACGGATCAGACCCTTTGCACCAACTAAACGGTGTTTAAGGGCCGTGTAGCCTACATCGATCAAAGCGTAATAAAGCTCGTCAACTAACATCGTTCTATATATATATATATTATTTAATTTTTTATTTTTTTTAAATTAATTATTGCTTTTTGCTTATTGCTTTTCCAATGTAGTAGCTGACGAGACCCGTTGCAACCATTCCCACGACGACGAACGCGATCTCGCGGTCTTTTTGGCCCTCTGACGGTACATAGAAATCTGAAAGCTGGGGCTCGGGATCCAGCGGTGAGAGACTTTTCTGCGGATATGCCCGCTCGTACTCGCGGATGGCGTCGTCAACGTTCCGGAAAATGTGTATGGCGTGATTCTCGCGACGAAGATCTTCGTTGAGCCAGTCCAGACGGGCGGTTCGTTTTTTAGACCATACTTCCTTTGCGCTATTGAGTTGTTCTACAGCTAAATCATGACGCTTGCGCTCCTCATCAGCGTCCGAGCTTTTCAGTTTCGAGAAGAAATAGTTGCTACCGCTGAAAGCCAATGCGTTCACCACAGCACCACCTAATACCATTGCGATCGAAGCCATTATTTCCATATATTAACGGGTAGAATTCCAGCTTTAATTAGATAATCTCGGGTCCAAACTGCGGCCGCTACATATAAGGTCGCGAGCCCTACGTCTCTCACAGTAAAGTCCAATTTGGGGGCGGACCCTCCTAAGGCCGCCTTTGATGGATGATCCAGGTAGGTTAAAGAATGTTGAGGTAATAGGGGGTAGGAGATACAGCAATCGGAGATTGCTCTTCCAATTCGTGGATTGGGGGAGAAACATCTGCCAACGGGTGTTTTGCTGTTTCAACAGCAATCGGGTTCAACTCCAATTTCGATTGCAACGACTGTTTGGCCTCTCGAAGCTCGGCCAGAATTTTATCTTGTTATCAGCCACCGCCCGCCCAGCTGCCTGTCTTTTTGGGTTTTTATGGCGTGTAATCGGGTTCAACTCCAATTTCGATTGGGTTGGAGGTGCAATCGGGGATTGTGGTTCCGTCACTCTCGCAGGTGTGTCTTGTGTCATCATTTTCAGAGCTTATAGTTCGTGGGCATATATGTCCAAATTGACAGTGTTTACCCGTGGTCAACGCGGTTGTCAGTGGAGCTAAGTACATTCCAAATTTGTGATAAATTGAGCAGCAGGCTGTTCTAAGAGTGTGTCCTATAAAAGGGTCAGTCTCTAGATCGCGAATCAACAACGCGGTGTTTGGTATAGGGAGAAGTATACTAACAGCGGTAGCGTACAAATTAATAGCCGCCGATCCAAGAGTTTTTGTCATCTCCGCACCTAACCTAGATTCGTATCGCGCATACATTTTATCTCGACATCTGACATCTTATCCACCAGACAAACTGATAGACGCCTACCGAGATAATGCTCCGATTGTCCCCCAGCAACCAGCGCAGCTAGCCGCTCGCGTCGCGCCGCGTTTTCATTCGTATCGGCTGGTGTTCCATCTGTCGGGATCAACGGAGTTGAGGTTTCATTTCCTCCCAATTCTCGATTGGTGTTGGGGTTCAACGGAGTTAGCTGATCGAGAAGTTCGTCGCAGTTCATTATTGCTAATTTTCTTAAAATTACTATTATTATACTGACAAGTCTCATAAGTCTAACATATTACCAAACGCACCACCCGATACTTATGATCATCGTTATGCTCGCAACAAAGCTCGCAGCGGAGCAACAAATTGTTAACAATTGCTCAGCATTGTTAAGCATTTTCTCAGCATTGTTAAGTATTTGTTAGGCATTGTTCAACATTGTTCAGCAATTGCTCAGCATTTATTCAGCATTTGTTAAGCATTGTTCAGCATTTGCTAATTAATTAATAACTTCATAATTTGTGGGTTGATCTGTCTTTAACAACAGCTTGGCGTGCTTAGTTTCCGAAAGCATCTGTCGAACATCCAGTCGCTCCTCGCGCGTTGGAATAACGTCGTTCTCTCGAAGACAGTCATCGAATGAGTCTCGGTCCTTGCAGTGAAAGAGGGCGACCCATTTCGTTTGCTCGCGCAGATCCTTGAGGACGGCGTTGTACTTTTGAGTGGAGATCCATACGTTTTGCCCCGCATGGCGACCAGAAAATGCGAGCTCGGAGAGCATGTCCTTCTTTTTGGTCATCACCGCCTTGGCCGAGCAGTCGTCAATCACGTACAGGGTGGGCTCTCCCTGGAATCTTTGTTATAAACCACGCAGCCAATCGTGAAGCCTGTCGCCGGGGTCAATGACGTATACCTCAGGGTCGATCCATATCCACTGGCGCCGCTGATAAGTCTCGTTGTGCAGCACAGTGGGACACAGGATCACAATGTGACGAAAGGCATTGCGGTAGGAGCCCTCGAGCAAATCCAGGATGAAAACCGTTTTTCCGCATCCTGTCTGCCCACATATTATGGCAGAGTGGGCATCACCAATTGGTACATTGGATTTGTTAGAAGGTTTTAAATCTTTAGATTTATATTGATTTATTAAATCTGTAGAGTGCTGAGACGTATCGGCCATCTTCGATGTTGAGTTGTGCGTCTGTGACTATATATAAATACACGTTCAATGGACCATTTCCATCCGCCTCTTTGGTTATCTGGATCGTCACACCCTCGCTAGCGTTCTCAACTTGGCGTCCGCTACCGTGTATTTGGTCGTCGTCGCTGGCTCGCATGTCTAGCCATAACGCGTATTTGGTAGTCAGGAACTCCGCGAGGGAGACGGCCGAGAGCTGCAGGTCTTTGACAACCACGACAACCTCCGGGGAGCGTTTAGAGCCGGCAGCAAACTGCTTTCTGACTTCGTCCCACTGCTGGTGTGCACGAAGACCCGCGCTGTAGAGTTGATTGGGGACTCCCTCGATCGTCACCTCTACCTTCGTGATTTTGGGGTTATAGAATTTGTCGGTTGTTCGAGCCCCGAGCGCGAGCCGAGCATCCTCGAACAACATCAGTAAACCTTTCATCGAGCGGGCGGGTACGTTGACGTTAATATTCCACAATGTGTCGCTTTTGTCTTTCGTCATCTTGCGGTGACGAAGAACTCGGTCGTAAAGTATGGCAACGCGCCCGGCGTACTGGGATCTGATTAATCGCGCGAGTTCGGGCATCGTGACCATGTCGTACTCCAGCGAAACATTGTCGATCGTATACGTCGATGCTATGTCGGTGGCTATGAGAACTCGGCCATAGTCGTTGAATGTTAGTTCGTATTCGAGGCGGTCAGCCAAAGCACTCTGATAGTAGGGCATGTGACTCTCCAGCAACTCAAAGTCGAGCGCGAAGTAGAAGCGGTTGCCGTAAGCGCCCGCGACCGCGTTGTCGCTCGAGTTGTTATCTGTCTTATTACCAGCCCCGATTCTAAGTTTGGTTACGTTCTTATTTTTGCTGGTGTCAATACCTTGATAGACCGCGTTTTCGCGCTCTTGCGCCGTCTTCCACAGGTCCTGATAACAATGGTAGACGTCGCTGTCGTCGATCGACATCACCTCATTACCAGAAATCTTTATCATGGTCTTCTTGACGATGGCGCGACCCAGGTTCTGAACGACGGTTCGGTCCGCGTCCGTCGACGTCAGCGAAATAGTGAAAACGAGGCGAACAGTCCCCGGCACAATGACGTCGCTAGCTCCGAGGTTGGGGAAGCGGACTAACAGCTGCTGGTTCTGGTCGATCGTCGATGGGTTGTTCGTAATAACGACACTCTGTCTCACGCCTTTCGCCACAAGGGGCTCCCGCAGTCTGCGGTATGGATTGAGTTTGCGACCGTATTGACTCGAAGACATATTTTCAGTGAAACTAAGTATCTCTATTAAACCCGTATGGTTTTGTCTTTAATACATAATTATAAATAGTTAAAAGATGGATGATTTTGACATGGGCGAATTCGGCCGCGACCGAGACGATGCCCGAAATGATGACATCGATGATGACATCGATGACGAAACACCCTTCATAGACGCGATAGGGAATCCACCCGGCGAGGAAACAGGTGGCGCTAACAACACCATTAGTCTAAGTCGATAATTACTCAAGTCAGCTGTAGACGACTACTACAACAATTTGTCAGAAAAAGGTGTGGTCCCGGCTGTCGGCCGCGACTACTCCAAGTTCGAATTGGATCGGCGTGGTAGGTTGCGGCTAAAAGCATCAAATGCCCCAATCGTCAACATGAATACCGGAAAACCCCTATCGCTGAACACCATTGCTGGAACCCGGGGCGGTGGCGAAATCATAAAGAACGAACTAGGATTCGTTGATTGGGCGCGTGGTTAAACAATTATGCCTGCCCGCGCTGTAGAGGCTCTACAGTCTACCAACGAAACGATGGCGAAGACGGCCGCCGCGATAGAAACGGTCGAGCTCAACGAGGTCCCTCGTGCAGCCACCGACGCTATTCTATTCGCACAATGGAGCTCACCGAAAGCGAGATAGACGGAATACTCAGCACGATGGATGACCCACCGTTACCTGTTCGCGAACTCCGGGGACTCGATAAGGCTATGCAAAGAGTCCGGGGCGAATTGGTCCATCACCTCGCCAAACTCACGGCGCTGGATAAACATATCTCTCTAGAAGAAAGGAAACTGGGTGAAGTCCGTGACGATAGAGAATCTACCGAGCGGATCACCGAACGCATGCGGTCGTTGCGGGATGAAAGAGCAGCTCGCTCGGAGGCTGCCTCGACTAACCGTGAGGCTTTCCGCACCAAAATAAATCGTATCCGCGAAACAATCTCGAGGGTTCTGCACAAGGACACGACACTCGGTGAGCGACTTCGCACTCTGTTCAGAGAGCAGGGCGTCACGATAGTAAGCATCCTCACAGCTCTCGGCATGACTGTATCAACCATAGTTCTAATTTTCACTGGTGGTGCGGCGGCTGCACCCGCGCCAGCACTCGCGTCAGCACCCGCGCCAGCACCCGCGCCATCCGGTGAAGCCAAGGAGTGGGTAAAAAAAGCATCTAAAAGCCCTCGCCAGTCTCCTGGCTAAATTAGCCGGAAAGGCGGCGGCCGCGCTGCCTGGGTTGATCGGGGGTCTCGTCTCCTTCTTGCTATCTATATTATCAAAACGGCCGGATGGCTCGCCGAGAATGCTTGGGCCTTAATCGTGGCGATCGCCGGTCTCCTACTATTCTCCGCCCGAGAGTTCCTAAAACCAAAGCGCAAATAGTCCGATCGCCACGAGGGCGACGACGAGCCCTAATTTGTCATCCTCGTGGGTTGTAGTTCCGAAGGAACTTGCTGGTGCATCAAGTCCTATTGCAGCCGTTAGAACAACGGTGGAACTTGCTGTGACACTAGTTCCCGCTCCTATTCCAATTCGTGAATTGGGGGAACTTGATGAGGTGCTTTGTACTGGGGTGGGTGCTTGCGTTTTTATGAAATCAGTTCCATGCGCGGTGCGCTTGATGATATCCGCGTTCACGTTCCCGTTATGGCCGATCTTTTGTTTGATGGTGGCGATTACGATCTGATTATTGTAACTGTCAACCCGATCGTCTCGTAGTATCATATTGCTCGGCGCCATATACACACCTATTCCAAATACATAGTCTACTGGGGTGCCGGCATACTGCAAAACGTCTTGATACCGCTGGATCGCCGCCGGGAGGTCCACCGGTTTGTTTATTGCGTCCTCGACATTTGCCAAGAACTGTTTCTGACTATCGAACGCCGTCCCGGTTCCTATCATAGAACTGCGCACTTGCGACTGTGCGCCGAGGGTGGTCCAGACATATGTGCGAATGGAGTCGTTGAGACGAATAACCCCGGCCTCCGTGAACCACAGACCCTTATCTAACATAAATGATCCCCGCGCGGTATTTACCCACGCAGGTTGCTGAATGAAATCGACGTGGGCCGATTTGAAAGACCATGGTACTGGTGGCACGAAGTCGGTATTATTTAGTTTTATTGGTGGTGGTGGATCCTTTGGGTGCTTCAGAAACCCCATACCCGTTATGTAAACGTCACCTAAACCAAAAGTGTGCCAGGACTCTTTCTGGTGCCAGTCCGCGTCTTTTGGGGCCCCAAATTCGTTACAAATTCTTTCGAACGCCCTACGGTCGTATGCGCTGGAAATGGGATTCCAGCCGTCGTCCTGCGGCAGAGAGATTTTCTGTTCTTTGAGAATCCTCCTAATAGTGTAATACGCGTGAAAGTTGTAAACGGCCCTCAAGAAGGGATCCTCCGCGGCCAGATGGTCCTGAGAGGAAACCCCACATACGGCTGTTGCGCACCATACGGCGAAGTTGAGCTGATTCTGCCAATACTGCATCGGTGTTGCTTTCCACCCGTTCACGGCCTCCATGGTAGTAATCTTGGGCAGCCTATATTGTTCAAAGATGTCGGGAAAGTTGGTTTGAAAGCCTTTTCCGCCGCGCACTTGGATAGTGGGGTGCACCAGCCGGGGAGCCTTAGTGTCATATACCCCGCCGACCGCGTACTTTGCATTTGAATTAAAGCTAAATGCCTTGGTATCCATTGAAAGATATTATTATGTTTGCTACTATCACTAATGTTCAAAAAGAGAGTTGTGAACTTCAGAAGTCAATCGACAACTGCTGCGGAAAAAGCAAGGTAGGCTTTAGATCAATCACCTTCACGGTTGGGTGGGAGAATGTGAGGAAGAGTGAAGGGTTTGGGTATGTGAAGGATGGACGCTCAGTAGGTGTAAAGCTGCCTCCCGGACTGTGGAGTTTTAGACAGGTCAAAGATTTTGTCACCTCAGAGCTTGACGGTATAATCAACCTCACAGAATCGAAGGCTACCGGGCTCACAACAATGACCATCGGCCCAGACAGCCGGGTAAGGATCTCCCCGGCGTTGGGTATTCGATTCGGTTTTAGAGAGACATACGCCGCAAATAAATGATTGTTTGCCCCGGGTGAGTACGTCGGTGATAACCCGGTGGACTTCTCCTTCACGAAAACTCTCAGTGTGCACCTGGATCAGGTGAACACATCGTACAACACGGTAGACGGATCTCCCAGCACATTACTGAGAACCGTGCAAGCCAGTGATTGTTTCTTTGGGGAGACTGTGACCTTAGACTTCCCATGCCCCGAGATGAAAGTTTTAGAATCGGGACATATCCACGAATTTACTGTCTCTTTTCTTGATGATCAAGCGAGAGAGTTAAAGAACTATTACCCGATTTCGGTCGTCCTAGAAATTTCCAATTGAGTATAGGTGCCCCAATATTATAATTAATTGAAAGAAAATTATAAAATTAATTATGAATATATACGGACCAGTTTGTTCTTCCAATTCCAATCGGGATTGGGTGACAGATTCAAAGAATTTGGAACCGGCAGAAGGGGGATTCGTCCCGACAGAGAGAGACTTTTTAACTACCGGAAAAACCAAGGCCCTGATCAATAAAACTATATCGGAGGCCACATACGGGATTCACAGGAGTATAGCACATCTTAGAGTAGAGGTGCTGACGGCGACTGCACAAGTTGGGGAAGAGGCCCGGGCGAAAATTGAGGGAGTCCGAACGGGTATTGAGAAAGACCAGGAGGCTTATAGGGTGTTGCTCTCAGAGGACTCTCTGAACAGAGAAGCAGCACTTACTGAACTAGGAGGAAAAATAACCACATTTCGAAAAGAGGCCCGAACGGGTGTATTGAGAAAGCCCGAGAAGACCACCAGGCGGCCCTTACGGAGGCGTATGGGGTGTTGCTCTCAGAGGACTCTCTCAACGGAGAAGCAGCACTTACTGAACTAGGCGAAAACATAACAAAATTTCGAAAAGAGGCCCGGTTGAAGGTTGAGGGAGTCCGAACGGGTATTGAGAAAGCCCGAGAAGACCACCAGGCGGCCCTTACGGAGGCTTATAGGGTGTTGCGCTCAGAGGACTCTCTCAACAGAGAAGCAGCACGTACTGAACTAGGTGAAAAAATAACAGAATTTCGGGAAGAGGCCCGGTTGGGGGTTGAGGGAGTCCGAACGGGTATTGAGAAAGCCCGAGAAGACCACCAGGCGGCCCTTACGGATGCATATGGGGTGTTGCGCTCAGAGGACTCTGCAGCACTTACTGAACTAGATGAAAAAATAACAAAAGTTTCCGAAAAACTGAAACGTGTTCGTAGAGCCGCGAACAAAGCACTTGAGGATACCTCTGAAAAGATTCGTGCTGAGGCCCATACCTCTATCGGGGGGCTTGCCGGACTGTTGAAAACAATAATAACGCAAAAACGTGTCATCACAGTTTGGGCTGAGAAGCGGGGCCCATTGACTGAGGGGCTCTATGAATATTCATTCGGTGCCACAGCGAGCAATAAATATGGTGGATACGCCATGCCAGCTACAGGTACACTTCTCCGAATGGCTGTCTGCTCAGTTAATGCTAATGGTAAATCTGTGGGCGCGGTCGTGATAAATCTTGTAGTGGATGGGGAAGAACGGGGGGTTGGAGTCAATAGACTCGCTGGAGATAGTTCCGCGGTGGTTTTGTTCGCCGGTGAATATCCAATTAGACTTTCCGAAGGTAGTGTTATTAACTTTGTTACGAAAATCACTGACCCGGTGAGTTCTTCCACTATTGTAACATTGTTAATTGAACTTGATTTGTAATCATGAACGAATCACCGCTTCCAATTGTCAATACCAATCCATCAACACTGTATCCAATTGTCAATACCAATCCATCAACACTGTATCCAATTGTCCCTACGTATTTCATGATTCCATCGGGTGCAATGTATCGTTTTGTGTCGAGTGGTGATAGTGTTGTTTTGTTCATTGTTAGTCCGTATATTTTATGGCGCTTGGAACGTAGCATATTCATGTCATGAGTGTATGTTTTCTTGTTGAAAAGTGCATCTTTGTAATTTTCAAAGTTTATTTGTTTTTTTATTACATATTTTTGTACTCGCTTTGCTTTCTTGATGAGTTGTTCGTCTGCTCGTAATATAGAGTATAGCTTTGGGCGTAGACAAATATATTCTGCTATTGGGGTGCCAACACATTCATCTTTCATTTTGCTTATTACTTTTTTGTTGGTTTCGTCCTAAAGTTGATGGTCTTTTGGATAATCAGAGAAGTCATATTCATCTTTCATCTTAGACATATCTTTGTATATATCTTTTGTTTTGATGTCAACTAATAAACTGTCGGTGTCTGTATACAACAAGGTGCAGTTTTCGTTATATTTATTTATATTTATTTTTTCAGTTTGTTATAGTACCAGTCATACATCAGATGTTTTGATAAGTCTAAGACAGACATGCCAACATAGATTGGCTTGTTTAACGTTAGTTTAGTTTATTTGCATATATAGCAGATAATTCATCTGAGAATTTGACACGTCTATTGAAATTAGGTTTAGCTAAGATTTTTCTTTACCTTTCATTTTCACTACCATCTGTTCTTACTAGTTTGATGTCTGATCTTTTGCGTAGGTTCTCCATAGTTTTTCCGAATACAGCGTTGTTCATTAGTTTATAGAAATATTTTTCAAATGCAGACTTTGCTTTTTTTACGGAATTCGGTGTTTAGACGAATGTATGGTTCCATCCATGGTTTTTCATTGAATTCTAATGCACGATGTACTTTAGTGAGTTTTGTACAAGAGATATGTACAACTGTAGATTTCGGCAATGTAATACATATTTACTTTTGTTGTTTAGATTTTGGGACAAGTTTCTCTATGTTTATCATTGTGTTGCTTGTAAGAAGCTGAGTTTGATATTCTGATAACCATTATTTGTTTACGGCTAGTTTCTCTGGTGTAAGAGGATACTCATTGTGTAGCTTTTTGGGTATTCTATGTCTACTTCAAGGATTAAACCTTTGACTGGTTTTGGTTGAGCAGCTGTGTTTCTACTGTTTAAGGGTTTCCACTTGAAACCGGAGTACGGTAAAGGTTGACTCATTGCCCATCTGTATAGGTTATTTGCGTCGTAATACATGATGTGATTGTTTTCTTCAGTTAGATTGTAATCAGCTACAAGAGGATTGTTTGCTTTTGCATGTATTTTGGATACCATACTTATACCGCCACGCATACCTTTTTCTATGAATAAATGCATATCAATATCTGTTAGTAGTTCTAAGTTTATTTGAGTGTGTTTTAGTAATGCATCCCATGATAGACCTGTGGCCTATTTCACCAACATTGCAAAGTATATTTTACTAGCAAAGTATACTTTGAGGGAGTAATCATTTATTTTTCATGAAATGCATTAGTTCATATAGAACTAACAAATGCATATATTTCATGATTAAAAGTATGCAGAATTATTATACTGAAGTTATTACATTATCACAGCCAAATTGGCTGTGATAATGTAATAAATGCAGTATAATCAAAATTAATAATTTTATCCTAAAATTGAAAATTTCTCCCTCAAAGTATACTTTGCTAGAAAAGTATACTTTGCAATGTTGGTGAAATAGGCTACTGGAGCTGTATAGTAGTGTAATGGGTCAAGTTTGTGTGCATTTATACATGTCTTTCTAAATGTTTGGAATACAGCAAGTAGAACAACATCAGTGTTAATCATGATAATCTCCAAGGATTTTACAGTTGAACTCTTTTCATACCTTTTGAGCGTGTTCATGGTCTTTTTGGTTGATACTTTCATCTGTAAGACTGCTGTAAAATTTATCCATAGGTGGTAATTGTGTTTCATTGAATC
The DNA here is from genome assembly GCA_029237695.1 of Conchocele bisecta. Taxonomy (NCBI): domain Eukaryota; kingdom Metazoa; phylum Mollusca; class Bivalvia; order Lucinida; family Thyasiridae; genus Conchocele; species Conchocele bisecta. Next base: position 97,770,182 of record CM055270.1, read on the forward strand.
TTTCTTTGTTGTGCATATATTCATAAGGGTAAACTCCTTTACATAAAAGTAGATTTGTTTTATTGTTGAAGACATTGTTGGTGATTTTGAAATCTGATTTATCTGTTGCATCTATTAACTTTTCAAGTGATGAAGACATGAATTGGAAACTGTCTAAGAACTTGAGTTGTCCAATGCTAAATGAGATACACTTTTCAGCGTTGGTTGGAATACAAGTTATGTTGCGGTTAGCTGTGTGTATTTTTTGCATTATAAGATGACTATCATATCCTTTTAGGTTGTGGAATACTACAGGGATTTTAGTTGTGCCTGGTTTTATTTTGAGTTTTATGTTGCAGTTTTTATGGGCTGCACCTCTATATTCACCTGTAAAATGGCAGTGATATCTTACTTTTATATCGTTTAGTTCTGTTTCACATATCCAACAACGGGTTGCACTTTCATAATCTTTGGTGTTTTGTTCTGTCATTGTTATTTTAGTTGCATGGGTAAATGTGTTGTTGATGTTGCTTATTTCACATTTCAAATGGTTTAAGAATGTTTCAACTACATCTTCACCTCTGTATATTAATGGTGTTTATGCTTTGCCATCATACCGCACAACTTGATATCCAAAACCACAAGCTTCATGTTCACTTGTTATTTCTGATTTGTCACCAGCAGGTTTGTCTTCATGGGTTATTATGCTTTCAAAGTCCGCATAGATTACATATGGAACTGGTAGTTGGTTTTGATGGTTTTTGAATTTTATATGGTTTTTAATTTTTGAGGTCATTTAAATTTTGGTTGCAGTTTTGTTAATGCCTTCACAATCTTCTTTATGCTTGAGTAGTAAGTCTTCTTGCGAGAAGCCATATAGACAACGTTCCCAGAAATGTGTTTTTTTCCTTATGCTTGTTTTGATCGACGAGTAGTCTGTTTAGGTTTTTAATCCAACAATAATGATATTGCGTTTCTTTCTTTGGTTCTTCACCTTCTTCATCAACTTCATCGTCTTGTCATATCAAAAGTAAATTAATTATATTCTATTACGTTGGTTGATCTGATATGTAATATGGGAATATGCTTATTTTCTCTGTCTTTTTTGCTATTGTATATCCATAAACATTTATTGCAAGATTGTTTTCTTTTTCCACTTTTGACATTTGGGATATTGGTGTTGGAAAATCGATGTTCTTCAAGTTCAATTGTCTTTATTTTTTGTATAACTGTAAATATTATTAAGGTTACTTTTTGCGGGATATATAGCGGATGTCAGAGCCCATCTCAAACACTCATTATCATCATTCTTTACATTAATTACTGCTTTTGTGTTTGCCAATGCTTTGGGTAAAGGAATATATGAAGAGCCTTTGAGTGGTTCATATTTTGCAATGTTTAAGTACAGTTTCATACAGTGTTCAATCTTTAAGCCTGATGTTGTATTTGTAAATTTCTCAATCCAAGTTTGTAAATAAGAAGTTTGATTATTATAAAATTCAACTACTTTAGATCCATCAAGAACAGCGCTTTGTTCTCCATAGGTTTATCCGATGACATACTTTCTTTCTCCGCCGTTTTCATCTTTGAAGAATTTTAAAGAAATGCCGATTGAAAACTTTATGCCCTTATATTATTTGATATCTTGATTGATTTGATTTATTATAGTATACTTGTTATCATCAAACAGAATATTAGGGTCTTTATATTTATGGGCATCTATTTCATATGACTTGAAATAAGCACACAATGGCTTGTCGACCAATTTTAATTCTGGGTTTTTATCTTTGTGGGCTTGCTTGCGCTCATTTATAACAGTTTGTTTTGGTTTTTCGATTTTTGTATTTTCACGATTTATGGATCGTGGAGCTGGGATTGGTTTTTCGATTTTTGTTTTTTTTTCACGATTTATGGATCGTGGAGCTGGGATTGGTTTTTCGATTTCTGTTTTTTCGCGATTTATGGATCGTGGAGCTGGGATTGGTTTTTCGATTTTTGTTTGAGGGATTGACTTAAGTCTCTCTTTCTTTATTTGCTTCTGTTTTCGACGCCTTTCCCTAATGTTTTCTAACACAGATAATTTGACCTCGACTTGGGGCTCTGAAGGCTTCAAAGCATCAACCATCTTTCGCAATTGCTCATCATTAATAACTCTATCACGATACAGTTTCAGAATATCTTGTACATCTGTAGCACTCATTTTCTTTTTAATCTTTGGCTTATTATAATATTATTTTTTTTATTTAATAGAAACATTATTGTATATATAACGTACAAAATGTGAGAAATAAACATAAACATGTGTCAATACAAAAATATCCATTCAGATAAACCATGCACGATAAAATCAGTGAAAACTCAATATACTGTGCAACCCATAAATTTAGAGTAAAAAATAATACCCCCTTGAAACCATGCCTAGTGTGTGGAAAGGGTACTTGTGCTATGTATCAAGTGTGTGGAAAGTGTGGAGCAAATATAGTTTGTGCCTTAAAGAGATAGCATAAAATAGAGAAACCATTCAGACAAGAGTCTGCCAGACTTAGGGGGATTGTGATATAGCGGTTTCGTGGTTCATTGTATATATTTTTGCTGAAGATTATGGTTTTCGTACAAAACAACTATATAGTTTTGTACAACAAGTATTATTTTGACAAATTCCTAGTCTGAAAGGCTGAGAAGGTTAAACTTTTAAACTGGTTTTACGCTTTTTAAACAAAGTACCAAACTATATAGTGCTTTGGTACTAAACTATATAGTTTAGTACTAAATATAGTACTTTGGTACTCAACTTCGATTTTATATTGCAGGAGCCCTATATTTATATATATGATGTACATCCCTATGAGAAAAAGTTATCCAAGTATGCTGTCTGAATGCGCAATAATATTCCATCTACACGCTTGAGTAAAAACCTTAACCAAGGTTGACTATAAACCTTAACCAAGGAGAATTAATAATTCAAGAGGAAATATAGGTCAAGGTGAAATATAGATCAGGGGTTATTGGTGTACATCCCTATGAGAAAAGGTTGTCCAAGTATGGTGTCTGTATGCACAATAATATTCCATGTACAATCTTGACTAAAACCTTAAGGCCAAAAAAAAAAAGAGTTGTGTTTCCGGTAACGGCTCCCAAAATATGCTGGGTAGGTCGGTCGGGGTTTTTTTTTATTTTTATTTTTTCTTTACTATGTATGTCCTTCCATGCCGGTATGTAACATGTTTTTGTGACAGATGGTTCTAATTCTGTTTAATGTTGTAGATACTCGCGACTTGTCACGAAAGGGGTGAGGGTGGGTCATGGATTTGCTGTAGCACAATAGAGGATCATCAGATGAATGCATGATGCATGTATGAAATATCAAAGCGTTCCCTGTAACGAAACAGAAGTTACACAACATTTACCCCAACGTTAAGTTTATGAACATGCTAAGTTTGTGACCTTGACCTTGGGGTAAGGGTTGGGTGGTAGGTTGTGGATTTGATACAGCATGATAGAGGGTCATCTGAGGAATACATGTATTAAATATCAAGGCATTCCATGAAAGGAAACAGATGTTATAAGACATTTACCACAACGTTAAGCTTATGAATGTGCTAAGTTGCTTGACCCTGGGGTAAGGTGTGGTCAGTAAATCATGGATTTGCTATAGCACGATAGAGTATCATCAGATGAATGCATGTATGAAATATCAAGGCGTTCCATGAAAGGAAACATATGTTATAAGACATTTACCCCAACGTTAAGTTTATGAATGTGCTAAGTTTGTGATCTTGACCTTGGGGAAAGGGGTGGGGTGGGTCATGAATTTGCTATAGCACGATAGAGTATCATCAGATGAATGCATGTATGAAATATCAAGGCGTTCCCTGTAAAGAAACAGAAGTTATAAAAAGACATTTACTCCCAACGTTAAGTTTATGATGTTGATCTTGGGGAAAGGGGTGGGGGTCATGGATTTGCTGTAGCACAATAGAGGATCATCAGATGAATGCATGTATGAAATATCAAAGTGCTCCCTGTAACGAAACAGAAGTTACACAACAATTACCCCAACGTTAAGTTTATGAACATGCTAAGTTTGTGACCTTGTCCTTTGAGTAACGGTTGGGTGGTGGGTTGTGGATTTGCTACAGCATGATAGAGGGTCATCTGAGGAATGCATGTATGCAATAGCAAGGCGTTCCATGAAAGGAAATAGATGTTATAAGACATTTACCCCAACGTTAAGGTTATGAATGTGCTAAGTGTGTGACCTTGACCCTGGGGTAAGGGGTGGGGTGGGTCATGGATTTGCTATAGCACGATAGAGTATCATCAGATGAATGCATGCATGAAATATCAAGGCATTCCCTGTAAAGAAACAGAAGTTATAAAAAGACATTTACTCCAACCTTAAGTTTATGATGTTTCAATAAAATAACAAATATCCTCATGTGATATATGTATGGTCTGGTTGGGTCGTTTCGCCCCTATTTGAAAACTGGAAATATATATAGTATGATATAATGAGAAGGTGAATTGAAAACGGGAAATATGTACATTATTATATAGTAGGCGAATTCTATATAATATGATAATACATGATAGCATGATGTGTATTGATCAGTCATTGATAGTATTAATGTTCAAATTTATAACGACATGTTTCTCATTTCATATGCACACGGTTCTTCAATCCAAGGATATAGACAAGTCCAGAGAAAATCGAGTTTATATATATATTTGTTTTTATATAGTATTTAGATATTAGCTTGGAGATATTTCACTGTATATTTCCATGTATAATGTATGCATATTATATGACCGGTAAGTATGTCGGTGAGTACAAACGTTGTGATATTTTCCGTAAATGACGTCTGAAATACAATTGCGAACATGCATTTTCTCAGACAAGTGAGTTTAGTGGCATGAGGATATTTGTTATTTTATTGAACCCCTGCTTTCTTAGTGTTCTTTTATTGAACACCAACCTGCCCCTTGGCCCACCATACACAACATAAAGTGACCGATGCTGATCGTTGTTGTATTGAGCAGGAACTACGCTGGTCTGAAGCTTGTTAAATACACTGTTTACCACACTGGTAAGATATTAGCATAAAGGCGTTAATCCCTTAATGGATTCAGTTTCATATGAAAGAATACCGCCGCCCTAATTTCTGGCTTCAGTATCATGTGAAAGAATATCGCCGCCCCAATTAAGCTATATTAGTAAGGATTACGTTCACTGGTGTGAAGTGACAGACAACTAACATGCAATTAGGAAGTAATTAGCAAACAAAAGCACCAATAAATAGTACTCCAAAATATGATTGCAGCATCAGACAGGACATCAGAAATAACAACAACAACAAGCTGTTTGACTTTTCTGAAAATCACAGAAAAAAACCGGTAAAACCCAACTGTTTAAGTATTGTAGCTTCGCTGAAGATATAAGGTTAGTCTGTGCCGTAATTCTCGAGTTATTGACTTTTATATCTCCCCTCCTTTGGCTGAAAATTCCTCCAATATTTACACTTACATTGAAGTAACCTATAGCCGTCACTGCCTGTACCCGGCACATCACTTGTGTGATTTGATAGTGGGGGTTTCCTCAACCGTCAGTACCAATTGCTACCAATTGTTAATATAAAAGCCGATACTGCTTATCTACATTCGGCATAAAACACGCGCACGCACAGATATTGGCATTTATTTGCGTACATCGGTGCGAACGCGACAAAACAAGATCTTTACGAAGACTTTTGAAAACCGAATATAACGAGAACCAAGGTTAAAACGATTTTTCATAATACCAGTAGCAAATATAGTACCAGTACCAGTAGCAAATATAGTATAGTAGTATAGAAGGATAGAGTAAAATATATCAAAATAATAACCTTGAACATTTGCCAAACTTAGTATAGTGGCATAGCACAAAAACCCTGAAATTTGAAACTTCACCACAAAACCATCCAGAACATCAAAAATAAGTCATAGTCTTGTGTCTGAACCCTAACCTCGATTAGCAGTAGCAATTAAAACGAATACTCTCACCTAGTCTAGCGGCCATACTAAATATACACCCGTTATCTATAAAACGTTTATAAAATGAAATATTGGCATGAATTATTGACGTCGGCCAGTCTCTCAAACCAGGTAATACTAGACAGATTCATTGTAATTGATACGCCTTAGTGCAATCAGATAGTTAGTTAGTTAGACAGACAGACAGACAGACAGACAGACAGACAGACAGACAGACAGACAGACAGACAGACAGACAGACAGACAGACAGACAGACAGACAGACAGACAGACAGACAGACAGACAGACAGACAGACAGACAGACAGACAGACAGACAGACAGACAGACAGACAGACAGACAGACAGACAGACAGACAGACAGACAGACAGACAGACAGACAGACAGACAGACAGACAGACAGACAGACAGACAGACAGACAGACAGACAGACAGACAGACAGACAGACAGACAGACAGACAGACAGACAGACAGACAGACAGACAGACAGCAGACAGACAGACAGACAGACAGACAGACAGACAGACAGACAGACAGACAGACAGACAGACAGACAGACAGACAGACAGACAGACAGACAGACAGACAGACAGACAGACAGACAGACAGACAGACAGACAGACAGACAGACAGACAGCAGACAGACAGACAGACAGACAGACAGACAGACAGACAGACAGACAGACAGACAGACAGACAGACAGACAGACAGACAGACAGACAGACAGACAGACAGACAGACAGACAGACAGACAGACAGACAGACAGACAGACAGACAGACAGACAGACAGACAGACAGACAGACAGACAGACAGACAGACAGACAGACAGACAGACGACAGACAGACAGACAGAGCAGACAGACAGACAGACAGACAGACAGACAGACAGACAGACAGACAGACAGACAGACAGACAGACAGACAGACAGACAGACAGACATATAAATAGGTAGCTAGGCAGAACATTAATTAATTAAATCTATAAAAAATATGTTTTATTTAAACTTGTTAATTGCTTCATCATCACTCCCCAGATTAAATATAATGGCTCAAATAAACACCCCCAACAATAGGAAGAGAGCAAGGGACAAGACCATTCAGATAATCTATCACCAAACTGCAAATCACCGGATGCACATCGATACCATCGCCCACTCGTTCTCCACGCACAAACAATAAGGAGCAGCCACAGTCACAATTCGACACATTGCACTTTAAATTACTAGGGGCAGGAAGGGCAGTGATTACAACATTCCAGTTCGCCATTGCGTTAGCAACTTACGTAGGCAAGAATAAGTCATCTAACGACGTTAAATGCACCCGGGAGGCAGACATCATAAAAGTTAGTACACAGAAAAAGTGGATTGACAGGGCAAATTCATTCACTGCACCGGCTTGTATGCACAACGTAGAGTTTAAATTACTCAAAACACAAAGGCAATCAACTAACAATACACAACGCAAACAACAACAAAACCAGCCACAAACCTCAATCGGAATCGCTATCCGACTTTATAGGTCTGAGTAAGGAAGACTTAATGTTGGCAGTAAACGCCAATGAGAACAATATCACCTCGGCACATCAAATAGGAAAAAACAAATGTACTCTACTAATTCACTTCAACACATCCCTGCCATATCAAATTACACCAGCATCCTATATTAACGAAGGCAACCCCATTGACATCGGCATAACATTCCAACGACCGATTCGCTGCAATAAGTGTCAGCAATTTGGTCACATAAAAAAAGCATGCAAAAACAACACAATATGTCCCATCTGCGCGTACAACCATTATTACAAAGACTGCACGAGCAAACACGCCAGGGACAATGATTTCTGCAATAACTGTTACGTGGCTGGTGTACAGGCTTGTCGACATCGGTCAAGTGATCCCTACTGCCCGATGCTACTTAAATACAAATCACATCTCGAACAAAAGAACATCACTAGGCAATTGGCACGCAACGCACTAAATGAACAAATAATGAACCCTGCAACAAAAACACTGCCTATTCGAGTAGTCACCAACAATACACCTGCAAAACAACAAACTACAAAACAGCCTCCAAAGAATCCAGTCCCACAAAAGAAAAACATAAAGCAAATAAACCCCAAAGAAGAAAACATGCAAGGATACGTTTCTAAACAACAGCTCTTAGAACTAATTTCGGCTCTTGAAATTGCAATTGAAAAACAACTAGGAGTAACCACCAATGGCATTATAGGACACATAGCAGAACAATACTTAGGACAAAATATAACAACTACAAAAATTCCTAGCACACCACCCACTGAAAAAAATGCATACGTCACAGATCGACAGATCCCAATCAGAAACTTCTTTACTAAACGTTTTAGGTAAACTGGCTGGCTAATGCGGACAAGGTAATAAAGACACGAAACAAATTTAAATCTATAGAACAATCGACCGCTAGCGGACAAATGATTAAGCCCTCTACCAAGGAACTGGGGGAAACAAATCAACATTAACACCCGAGCCTCTAATGTTTGATAGCAGCATGGACGACTCAGACCCAAATAAACTAATAATCGTAACATCAACCGAATACATAGAGTCTCATCCCATTCACACACTAACAAGTATCTCCAATAGTTCGACCATTAGTGCAGACATCACAACACTACAAGAAATAAACGATAATGAGGACACACCAATAAGCAAACAAACGTCAAGCAATAGTGTTGCCACATCAACACCCAATAACAGTCCAGCAGAAAAACGTACAACTATAGAAAATTCTAATATGCGTAAAACTATAACAGCAAATCGTAAATATAATACACAATCTATAAAAGATAATCTAGCCGAAGTTGGCTCAAAAGTAAATACAGGCATGAAAATACAGAATAAATTTACTAACAACAGTTTACACAACAGTGCAATTTCACACCATTTAATGGTAATAAAGACCTAAATTCACAGAAAAGGAGTCAGGCATATGCACCAAAAAGCTCATCCTAAGCAAAACATATATAGAATAAACAAATATGGGTTAAAACAAAAACAAATGAATGACCCTGACCGTCTTTCCATGGAACTGTCGGGGTTTTGTAAAAATAAAAGGAGAGCTTATCAACGTTTTAGAAAATAACGTAATGTCACCTGATGTAATATGCCTACAAGAAATGTCAAAGCCTTCAACACTCACTGGATACAAACTCGTATCCTACGCAACCAATTATTTCCATGGCAGTGGGGTAGGAATAGACGCTAAAAACGGAATATCATGTGTAGAACTTAAAACATATCACCTTACAGAAAAACAAAATAACCTATATTGTGGTATTAAGGTACTCAGCAACAAAGGAAACATTGATATATTAAATGGGTACATTGGCCCTGGTAACTATAATCACGAACCCAAACGAAACAACCTCAATAAAATTATCACACAATTAAGCAATAAATCTCTAATATTGGGTGACTTCAACGGGCACAACCCACTATGGGAAGTGCATTACATTTCTAAGACAAACAAAGTAGGTGATGAAATAATACAATTTCTAGATAACACTGATTATGTAATAGTTAACAACGGAGCTGTAACTTTCGATACGTCACACATTTCTTCAAGTAAAGGTATTGGAACAACACCCGACATAACATCAGCAACACCTGCCTTGGCTTCCTTGACCTCCTGATCCGTCCATGACTCTACACTAGGAAGTGACCACTATCCGATAATTACTAAAGTTTCTACCCAATACCATAGAAGTACTCTCGCCACCATTCCTAAATGGAAGCTAGGACATGCTAATTGGGAGCTATTCCAACAACTATGCACTAATAGACTACACACAGATAAAAATCCAGATAGAAAACAATACCACGATGAATTTGTGAGCACCCTCTATAACATAAGTAAGGTGAGTATACCACAGACAAGTGGTAAAGCTCATAATCGCCCAACCAATCCCTGGTGGAGACCAGCTTGCACAGATGCCATTAAAACAGGGAGAATTGTCTGCGTAGATGGAAACAAGCATACAAATATCATACAACACTTAAACAAACTAGGCGAGAGGAATATTTGAAAGCTAAGTCCCTCGCGACTGAAGTAATTAACGACGCAAAAAGTTGTGGTTAGGAGAAATTTATATCTGAAATAAATAACGACATAACGAGTAAAGAATTATGGGACCAATTTAACAGAATCAGAGGAAAAGCTATAAAGCCAATGCCTCCACTATTACATAACAATAGCAATGTGTACGACAACAAACACAAATCAGAGGTGCTCACAGACCATTATACAACTATGTCAAATGACAATAACCTTAATCCCGAATTCAACACAGTTAAGGTTAATAGAATCCCTGAAATTCAAACACAAATAGATACTAACACGGTATGGCCAGAATATAATGAGGTTGACTGCCTCAATCGGTGCTTCATTATGTCAGAAGTAAAATATGCCCTTAAAAATAAGAAAAACTCTGCACCAGGAGCAGACAATATACACTACGCAATACTAAAGCATCTCCCCAAAGAATATATGCAACAACTGCTTCTGGTGATAAATAAGTCCTGGGTAAATGGTACACTACCTGATACCTGGAAAGAAGCTACCATCATCCCTATATTGAAACCAAAGAATGACCCAACACTTCCGCCCTCATACAGACCCATTTCTCTAACACCAGCAATATGTAAAATAATGGAAACAATGGTAGCTAACAGATTAAAACATCACTTAGAAACAAATCAGAAACTGAGCCCGACCCAATCAGGATTCCGAAATAACAGATCTACATTAGATCAACTCGCACGACTAGACACAATTATTAAAACAGCCATGATGGAAAAGAAAATGGTCGTTGCAGTATTCCTAGATTTAGAAAAAGCCTTTGACCTAATGTGGACAAAAGGTGCAATAGAACAACTCCTCGGGAAGGGCATAAATAACAGAATGTTGTTGTGGTTTGACAACTTTCTGACGGGTAGAAAAATTAGAGTGAGAATAGGATCAGAACACTCCGAATGTCAAAATGTAGATAACGGTAGCCCCCAGGGCAGCGTAGTTAGTCCAACGCTGTTTAACATCATGATAGATACATTGTATAACGAACTCAATGAGAACAACTCAATTACAACTATCAAACATGATATATCGCAATTTGCAGATGATAGCTCGATCTGGCATGTACATGCAGATCTCAATATAGCCTTGGGGGCTATACAGACAACATTAGATAAAATCACAACATGGCAAAATAAATGGGAGTTTAAAATATCCCCACTAAAAACTGAGGCAGTCATCTTTCATAGAGGAGGACACTTATTCTATAAAACCAAGGAGCAACGGTATGCATATAAAGGAGATCAACAATAGGTATGTACTTGGACGATAGACTTACCTGGGGACCTCACATATCAGATATAATTCAACGTTGTAGGAAAGATCTAAATCTAATGCAACTAATCTCAGGTACATCTTATGGTGCAGACAAATCCTCCCTCCTACAACTATATAAAGCATTAATCCTGTCGAAGATGGACTATGGATGCATGCTATATAAAGATGTTGCGGCTGCTCACCTGGATAAGTTAGAATTAATTCAAAGAGCAGCGCTAAGGCTTGCCACGGGTGCCTATAAAATAACAAGAGCCGCAGTAATCTAAGTAGAAACAGCAGTGTTACCACTAGATTTAAGAAGGGAACAAACATTACTCAAATACTGGGTCTGAACCCAACCCCATGGCGCTCACCTACCAATCAACGAACTAATACAACTCAAACCAGCATACAAATACAATTTGATTAAACTAAAACAAGACGCAACCAATACAGTCAATAATTATACCAACAAAAAATCCAATATAAAAACGTGTTATGCAATGAATGCACTAACCTTAACAGAAGAATATGATTTGGGTGGATGCGATATGCAGCCATTCAAAACGCATATCCCGTATTATCTATTTGAAATTACAGCTCGATCTGATCTCACTGAAATTATAAAAGATAAAACTAAGAATCCAACCCTTAGTCTCAAACACGCAATGGAACATTTAGAACATAATTTGAAGGACAGCCTGCACAGCTATACGGACGGTAGCAAAAACCCAGAACTCGGTATCACCTCAGCTGCGTTTGTGGTCCCGGAAATAGGTCAAGTAGAACAATACAACTGGCCCCCAATCTAACTGTATTTACTTCGGAACTTATTGCAATTGGAAAAGCCCTCATATTCAACATAAAAGACTACAATAACACTGAAATCCTAACAGACTCACTAAGCTCCATCCAAGCAATCAACACAGGTATGTCTAAAACGAGACCTGACAAGGTACATACCATTAAAATTATTATAAGTAAACATATGGAACAAGAGAAAAATATTAATATAGACTGGGTACCCTCACATGTTGGAATACCTGGAAACGAAGAAGCCGACCGAGCGGCAAGCACAGCTCATTTGATAGGAACACATGATAATACTCTGCCTACACACAGAGAATTATATTCAGTCATTAAACAAAAAATAAAATCAAAATGGCAAAAACGATGGGATAACATTCATAAGCATTACTATGGCGAGCACACATATCAAGTCATGGTGCCTACCATACCAAATAAATGTAAACAATACAGCAAGGATAGAATTTCAGATAAAATAATAACACGACTCAGACTAGGTAGAAACGGTATAAAAGCAAATCTTCATTCACAGGGCAGCGATATTGATGTAGATTTGAATTGTAGTCAGTGCGACGAAGATGAAAAAGAAGAACTGGACCACTATTTCTTCTTCTGCCCAGCGCATGAATTAGCAAGAGAAGATCTAGCCGCTGTCTGCTTCAAAAATAATATTATATCATCTCCATATAATTTAATATTTCCCCCTAAAGAATGCGAAAATGAAATACACTTAGCTGTACTAAAATACATTAAGGCGACAGGGTACTGGAATAAAATATAAACATGACACCGTAGCTCCACTAAAATTAAAAGCTGTCAAAAGTTAATGATATAATGGTTTTACTTTAAAATACAACTCATGCAAACAGTTATACGCCGGTATCGTGGATAGAAACACATTAAAAAAACCCGATGGAGTGGCCGAGCTAAGTTACGTCCGTGACACTGGGCCCCATTGTCTCCATCCCATATCTGAAAACCGGTGTAAATATTTTCAGGATTTACCAATTTAATATTATCTGTAAACATGTCAATAGACGTCCGTACACTCGGCCGGGAGGCGTTACTCATTCTAGAGTGAATAGTCGAATGACAAGCAACATCACTTGTGTCGGGGATACATGTTTCTCAGACAACGAGAGGGCTGTTGCATACTATGCTGCTCGTCTGCCTGCTGGATGCTCGCACCTAATAATACTAATATTAATATTAGATCAATGGTGACAGCTGGGTGCTGCCTGCATTCAATGCTACAACACTTCTTTCCATCAGTCTGCTCATTGGTGCCACTGGTCTCATAACAATAGCGTGTTGACTTGCAACAAGGAAAGTAACATAATGTCACGATATGCGATGCAATCACGAGGCAATCAACTCGAACAACCAACTATTACAATCATTAATCATACAGACCCATCAAACTCAAACAGTTAATGTGCTGCCCGGTCGGACGGGTGGTTAGCACAACTGAATCGGGTAGCTCCGATCATTTTAACGATATCCTGCGAGCTGCCGCCCCCTGGGTGGACACTGTATTAACTCCCGAACGGGCCGTATGGGGACGGGGCCGCGGGGGGCGGTGTCAGCGTATGGCTGGCTGCCACCTGGGAATCCCGTCCGCTTGCGGCTGCGAAGGCCATTCTAGCATATCCATATCTAGAATTAACATACAAGTAATCCCACCCAATGGGTATGTACTCGATTGGAACTGGCCCGGGAAAGTCTCTTGCGTATGGACTGCCTTATCGAGGATTAGTACTGGGAAATTAACGAGACGATATGTACAGGCTCGTGTGGGCTAACACATGAATCCAAAATTAACATACAACTAATCCCAACCAACGAGTGTACGGAATTCTACCCACCACAATCCCGATATGCTAGTATGTACTATGTTAGACTAGACTTAGTAGATTATATTTAGTAGTAGTGTTAAGGGTAATGAGTGGAAAGAGGAAGGGTCAACAATTGGTCTGGTACCGGTGGAACTCGCTTCACCGACGAAGCCTGTTTAGTCGGTGACGGACGGACTCTTCTTGTACGCATTATTGTTGGACTGCCTTCTAACCACTCAAGCCAGACTACTTCTGGTATTTTAATTAAACTGCAACAATAGGGTGAGTGGTGGGATTTTACATATATGCATAGACGTACAGTCAAACCTGTGAATAAAGGCCAGCCATGGGAAGTGAAAAATCTGGCCTTTGTTCACAGGTGGTCTTTAATCGCAGGGTCATTTATGTTGCAATTGTGCCATTGGGACAACACAAGTGTGGCCTTTACAGCCAGGTGATTGCTATTCGGACGTGGTCTTTAGCATAGGTTCGACTGTACTTGTATATATATCCATGTACATATATAGAGCGCGCACCGTCTGATAACAAAATATACTGGACTCGCAGAGATTGACATCGATCCGTGCATAAAATGCCACGGCTTCGTAAAGTCGCCCCGAACCCCTGCGATATCAGCCGTCAGAAACAGTAATAATATACAAAAGATATTCAATTACCCAAGGCACACACATTATTCGAAAATAGCACTGTAATCGAGTGAGCAATGACATTGGTTGAACCCAGCCTCTACCCGAATACGTCACAATCCAAACAACTGCATAGCGGTCTGGTCGAATGGTGGGTAGCATAACTGAATCGGGGTAGCTAAGTATGTCAATGCCAATAACTGACGACTGATGTCACTAAAATAGCCAACAACTGCAGAACACTCTAACGATCTCCAGCAAGCTACTTGCCCCAAAACCGGCCAGCATGCATTATAGATATAATACCAAGTCTGAAACAAGTGCCGCTCTAATATAAACTTGTATTTTAGCTGTAATGTAATTTTAAAATTGGCCCGATAATACATCAATAAAAAAACATATAGGAACACATACGTCTAGGTCCATACTGTCGCCGAGGAGTAATCATAATACACATATTTATACATTTCCAGGATATGTACATATGCAAAAATGCATAGCATAACCAGGAGTCCCATCTCCAATACACGAAACAGATAGGGACAAAACGAAACCTGTGTTGACAAAGCATTAAGATCTGCATTCTTTGACGATTTGGAAGAGATAGGAGATGCGTACGAAATATCTTCAAGAAAACCCAGGTGAGCGGTAAAGAGACCATTCCATTGTGGAATAGCGGTTTATCAACTAGCTAAATTGAGAATGTTGGAATTTTACTACGAATTTCTAGACAAATACGTAAAAAGAGAAGACTTTGAATTAATACTGATGGATACAGATAGTATGTATATATAGGAGTTAGTGGAAAAACGATAGAGGAATTGATTAGACCTAACTTACTAGACGAGTTTGAAAAAGAAAAAAAAGAAATGGTTGGTTTGGGATAAATGGAGCGAAAGAGAGCCCGGACTTTTCAAAATGGAATTTAGCGGAGATAGGGCGATAGCGTTATCTAGTAAGTGTTATTTTTTAGAAAAATTTAATTTCACTAATTTTGATAATTCTAAAGAATTAATTAATAAAAACTCTGCGAAAGGAATGTCCAAGAGAACTAACAATTTAAATTGGGATAGATATAAACGAGTACTAAGTGAAACTACAGAAGATTGAAAACACATTATAGATGTAGCACAAAATAGAGGATTTAAAATGAAAGACGGCGTTATGAAAACGTACTGTCAACAAAAATTAGGACTCTCGGCATACTACGATAAAAGACGCGTGTTACCAGACGGAATACATACAGAACCTCTAATGATTTATTAGTCAATCTAAAGACTCTGACGATCCGGGGGTAGCTGGGTGTCAGAAGGTACCATAATAAGTTCTTCGCGAACAAACCCGCGAGATGGCCCATCATCTAAATAGTAGAGCACGGGCTCATCGGGTTTGGTAATAGATCGATCCAGATTATATACATTCAGAGACCACACGGGATCAGTCGCGCGGCGGCTTCCACCTTCGAGCTCTCCCGGTTGATAGAGGTACCGGACGTCAACATCCGATGGAAGCCGTTGCTCCTCTAAACCAACGGGTCGCCCGCGCGAGATGGCAGAGGGCTTGCTCGTCACCCTTTTAAACTTGATAGCATCTACAGGCTTCTTACCTATCAATCTGGTCACCTCTCCGTTCAGTGCGGAGACCACGGCGGGCAGTCTGGCCACCCACTCATCTTGAGCCATTCCTTGACAGTGTTTTCTGAAACCTTGATCTCCGCCGCGAGGTTCTTGATGGCCGCGAGTCCCTTCCAGTAGCCGTGGGGGCTGTAGTATGTGTTCGCTAGCTTGCGCGCTAAGCGAACCGAGGGTTTTGTATCAAGTTTGCGCGTGTTCATCGTATGCGATGTATTCTAATATATCGGACAATCTCCAACATGCCCTCGCCAGATCGTCTGGTAACTGCGTCGTTAATAATAAACCTTTGTTGGAAGTACAATTGCGATTGGGGGTTAAGTTCTGAAGGAACTTGGGAAAATCTAAGTCGGAAGAATCTAATTCGGAGGAATCTAACATCCGCTTTGCGAAACGGGTGGCTGCTTTTTCATCCTCCCGCCACGTCTCGAGAGAATCTCGGGCCAGACGAATCATACCCTTTGCACCAGTTATACGGTGTTTAAGGGCAGTGTAGCCTACATCAATCATAGCAAAATAAAGTTCGTCAACTGACATCGTTCTATATATATATATATATATTATTAAAATAATTATTAATTTTGAAAAATTATTAATTAATTTGAAATCTCGATTCAATATAGTAGCCGACGAGACCCACCACACCCATTCCCACGGCGATGAACGCGATCTCGCGATCTTTTTGGGGCTCTGACGGTACATAGAAATCTGAAAGCTGGGGCTCGCGATCCAGCGGCGCGAGACTTTTCTGTGGATATGCCAGCACGTACTCGCGGTTGGCTTCTTCAACGTTCTGTAAAGTTTGCGTGGCGTGATTCTCGCGGCGATGCTCTTCATTGACCCAGTCCAGATGGGCGGTTTGTTTTTTCGACCACGCTTCCTTTGCGCTATTGAGTTGTTCTACAGCTAAATCGTGACGCTACCGCCGAACGCCAATGCGTTTACAAGCGCACCACCTATCATTATTCCGATCGAAGCCATTTTATTTCCATATATTAACAGGTAGAATTCTAACTTTAATTAGATAATCTCGGGTCCAAACTGCGGCCGCTACATCTAAGGTAGCGAGCCCTACGTCTCTCACAGTAAAGTCCAATTTGGGAGCGGACCCTCCTAGGGCTATCTTTGATAGTCGAGCATACCCGACACTGAAACCCGATATCACCACGTCGTGATAAAGCGCATTCACTATCATTTTACCATCTTGTTCAGACATTGTTGATAATTATAATGATTGCATATAAAAGGGAGCGCGATCAATGTTTAAATGGGGCGCATCCAATTGTGATTGGTGTTTCGTAACTGTTTTTGGATGAATTGATGGGGGTTGTTTTCTCGATAAGGATTGGTGTAATAGGGGGTATTTCCACACACACAGGGCACCAACAACTGCTAGACCACCACCAACAACCCAACTCCAATTCGTGAATTGGAATTGGGTTGAGTGTGCTTCCAATTCGTGAATTGGGGGTGTTGTTGCACTCAACAATGTTGAACCCGATTGCTCTGTCTTCAGATGTTTTGCTGTCTCCGTCCCCGATTGCAACGACTGTTTGGCCTCTCGAAGCTCGGCTAGTATTTTATCTTCTTTAACTTTTCGGGTGGCAGCCGCCGCCCGCCCAGCTGCCTGTCTTTTTGGGTTTTTATGTCGTACAACCGGATTCGTCCAATCTCGATTGGGTGTTGAGGGCTCCTGTAGAGCTGCAGCAATCCCCGAGTTCAACTCCGATTTCGATTGGGTTGGAGAAATAGGGTATTGTGGTTCCGTCACTCTCGCAGGTGTGTCTTGTGTCATCATTTATAATATTAATATTAGAGCTTATAGTTCGTGGGCATATATGTCCAAATTGACAGTGTTTACCCGTGGTCAACGTGGTTGTCAGCGGAGCTAAGTACATTCCAAACTTGTGATAAATTGAGCAGCAGGCTGTTCTAAGAGTGTGTCCTATAAAAAGGTCAGTCTCTAGATCGCGAATCAACCCCGCGGTGTTTGGTATAGGGAGAAGTATACTAGCAGCGGTAGCGTACACATGAATAGCCGCCGATCCAAGAGTTTTTGTCATCTCCGCACCTAACCTAGATTCGTATCGCGCTTACATTTTATCGATCTCCGCATCTGACATCTTATTCACCTGACAAACTGAGAGACGCCTACCGAGATAATGCTCCGATTGTCCCCCATCAACCAGCGCAGCTAGCCGCTCTCGTCGCGCAGCATTTTCATTCGTATCGGCCCCAATCACGATTGGAGTTGCACTCAACCCAATACCAACTGCCGTTGGAGTTGAAGTTGATCCCGATTGCTCTGTCGGAGTTGATATTTCATTATCTTTCAGGAAAGATACCGTGTCGGCAGTCGGAGTTGAGGTTTCTTCCATTAGCTGATCGAGAAGTTCGTCGCAGTTCATTATTGCTAATTTTCTTAAAATTAATTTAACTATTCTTACAAGTCTCATAACTTTAACATATTGCCAAGCGCACCACCCGATACTTATGATCACCGTTATGCTCGCAACAAAGCTCGCAGCTCTTTGGTTATCTGGATCGTCACACCCTCACTAGCGTTCTCAACTTGGCGTCCGCTGCCGTGTATTTGGTCGTCGTCGCTGGCTCGCATGTCTAGCCATAACGCGTATTTGGTATTCAGGAACTCCGCAAGGGAGACGGCCGAGAGCTGCAAGTCTTTGGCAACCGCGGCAACCTCCGGCGAGCGCTTAGAGCCGGCAGCAAACTGCTTTCTGACTTCGTCCCACTGCTGGTGCGCGCGAAGGCCCGCGCTGTAGAGTTGATTGGGTACTCCCTCGATCGTCACCTCTACCTTTGTGATTTTGGGGTTGTAGAATTTGTCGGTTTTTCTAGCCCCGAACGCGAACCGAGCATCCTCGAACAACATCAGTATACCTTTCATCGAGCGGGCGGGTACGTTGACATTAATATTCCACAATGTGTCGCCTTTGTCTTTCGTCATCTTGCGATGGCGAAGAACTCGGTCGTAAAGTATGGCAACGCACCCGGCGTACTGGGTTCTGATCAATCGCGCGAGTTCGGGCATCGTGACCATGTCGTACTCCAGCGAAACATTGTCGATCGTATACGTCGATAACATGTCGGTGGCTATGAGAACTCGGCCGTAGTCGTTGAATGTTAGTTCGTATTCGAGGCGGTCAGCCAAAGCACGCTGATAGTAGCGCATGTGACTCTCCAGCAACTCAAAGTCGAGCGGGATGTAGAAGCGGTTACCGTAAGCGCCCGCGACCGCGTTGTCACTCGCGTTGTTATCTGCCTTATTACCAGCCCCGATTCTAAGTTTGGTTACGTTCTTATTTTTGCTGGTGTCAATACCCTGATAGACAGCGTTTACGCGCTCTTGCGCCGTCTTCCACAGGTCCTGATAGCAATGGTAGACGTCGCTGTCGTCGATCGACATCACCTCATTACCAGAAATCTTTATGGTCTTCTTGACGATGGCGCGACCCAGGTTCTGAACGACGGTTCGGTCCGCGTCCGTCGACGTCAGCGAAATAGTGAAAGCGAGGCGAACAGTCCCCAGCACAATGACGTCGTTAGCTCCGAGGTTGGGGAAGCGGACTAAGAGCTGCTGGTTCTGGCCGATCGTCGATGGGTTGTTCGTAATAACGACACTCTGTCTCACGCCTTTCGCCCCGAGTGGCTCACGAAGTCTGCGGTATCGATTGAGTTTGCGACCGTATTGACTCGAAGACATAATTTAATGAATCTATATTAAACCCGTATGGTTTTGTCTTTAATACATAATTAATTTTAAGAAATTTTAAATATGCCTGATTACGATATTGACATGGATGAAATCGGCAGAGACGATTACGTCGAAGAGGGTGATGATGACATAGATGATGATAACGATAACGAAACACCCTTCATAGAGACTCCAGTTCCAATCCAATCGCAATCGGGAGAATTAGGTGGCGCTACCACTAGTCAAAGTCGGGAATTACTCGAGGAAGCTGTAGACGACTTCTACAACACTTTGGCAGAAAAATGTCTGGTCCCATCTGTCGGTCGCGACTACTCAAAGTTCGAATTGGATCTGAACGGTAGGTTGCGACTAAAACCATCAAATATCCCAATCGTCAACACGAGGACCGCTAAACCCCTAGCACTGAGCACCATTGCAGGAGACCCGGGCCGTGGCCAACTCATAAGAAACGAACTCGGATTCCCAGATTGGAAGCAGGGTAAAACAATTATGCTCGCCCGCGCTGTAGAGGCCCTAAATTCTACCGACGAAACTATGGCGAAGAAGGCCTCCGCGATAGAAACGGTCGAGCTCAGACAGGTCCCTCAAGTAGCCACCGACGCTATTAACACGATGGAGATCAGTGAAAACGAAACAATCAACCTCGAACAAGGGTCTAACGATGACCAACCGTTACCTCTTCGCGAACTCCTGGGACTCAATAAGGCTCTACAAAAGGTCCGGGGCGAACTGGTCCTTAACCTCTCCAAACTCAAGGCGCTGGATGAACATATCGCGATAGAAGAAAGAAAACTTGGGGAAGCCCGTGGCGATAGAGAATCTACCAAGCGGATCACCGAACGCCTGCAGTCGTTGAGGGATGAAAGAGCAGCTCGTTTGGAGGCTGCCTCGACTAACCGTGAGGCTCTCCGCACCCAAATAAGTCGGATCCGCGAAACAATCTCGAGGGTCCTGCACGAGGAGACGACACTCGGTGAGCGTCTTCGCACTCTGTTCAGAGACAGGGCATCACGATAGCAAGCATCCTCCACGGCTATCGGCTATGACTATATCGACCATAGTTCTAGCTTTCACTGTGGTGTGCGCGCCACCACCCACGCCAGCACCCACACCACCACCCACGCCATCCGGTGGAGCCAAGGAGTGGGTAAAAAAACAACTAAAAGCCCTCGCCAGTCTCCTGGCTAAATTAGCCGAAAAGGCGGCTGCGGCACTACCTGGACTGATCGGAAGTATCGTTTCTTACTTGCTATCTATATTAGCAAAAACGGCCCGATGCCTCGCCAAAAATACTTGGGCTTTAATCGTGGCAATCGCCGGTCTCAAAAACCTAAAACCAAAGCGCGAGTAGTCCGATCGCCACGAGGGCAACGACGAGCGCTAATTTCTCCTCCTCGTGGGTTGTGCTTCCAATCTCGATTGGTGTTTCCGCTCCTGTTCCAATTCGTGAATTGGGGGAACTCAATATTCGTGAATTGGGGGTCCTATTGCTGTGGGTGAAACAACGGGTTCAAATGAACTTGATGGGGTGGCCAATTGGTGAATTGGGGTTGGTGGGGTGGGTGTATCCAATTCGTGAATTGGGGTTTTTATGAAATCTTTTCCACTGTTGAACCCGATCGTGTTGGGGTTGCGCTTGATAATATCCGCGTTCACGTTCCCGTTGCGGCCGATTTTTTGGTTGACGGTGGCGATTACGATCTGATTATTGTAACCGTCAACCGGGTCGTCTCGTAGTATCATATTGCTCGGCGCCATATAAAGACCTATTCCAAATACATAGTTTACTGGGGTGCTGGCATTCTGCAAAACGTCTTAATAATTCTGGATCGCCTTCTCCAGGTCCACCTTAGCTGATATGGCGTCCTCAACAAGTGCCAAGAACTGTTTTTGCGCGTCAACGGCCGTTCCGACTCCTATTATAGAATTGAGAGTTTGCTTCTGTGCGCCGAGGATGGCCCAAACGTATACGCGAATGGAGTCGTTGAGGCGGGTAACACCGGCCTGCGTAAACCCTAGACCGTCGTCCAATATAAAGGTTTCTATACCCTTCTGCACGTTTTCGTCTTGTAAAATATAATCGACGTGAGCTATTTTTGGTGCATTATACCAGCAGTAATCGTAATTACACTGTCTCTTTGTACTAACTTCAGACCCGAATGTCATTTTATTTACTACATAATCGGTGGCGGTCCAATTTTTATAACCTCTAACTGGGTTCACAACACGATTTGAATGGTAGAAACCAAAGGTTACATCTGGGGTGGCATATTTCGTGCTTGCACCTTAGTCTAGACCACTGAGATAAACAGTACCTAAACCTCCGGTGTCTGAAAATGTTTTCTGTCTCCAATCCGAATCTTTTGAAACTTTAAATTCGTCACATATCCGTTCGAACGCCTTACGGTTGTATGTGTTGGAAATGGGATTCCAGCCGTCATCTTGAGGTAGTGGAGTACCTATTTCTTTCAGAATCCTCCTAATGGTATAATACACATGAAAGTTGTAGACGCTACTACTGAACATGTTGTTACGGTCTGCTATGTGGTCTCTGAAAGAGACGCCACACCCGGTTGTGGCACACCACACGGCAAAATTTAGTTGGTTCTGCCAGAACTGCAAAGGATTGTTGTTCCAGTTTGTTATGACATCCTGTGTAATGGTTTTAGGAAGTCTGTACTTTTCAAACATGTTAGTGAAATTTCTGTTGAAACCCATGCCCAAACTAGCTCTTATTGTGGGGTGCACAAGCTCACCAATGGTGTTCTTTTGAGTGTATACACCTCCGACCGCGTACTTTGCATTAGAATTAAAGCTAAATGCTTTGGTATCCATTGAAAGATATTATTATGTTTGCTACTATCACTAATGTTCAAAAGAGTTGTGAACTTCAAAAGTTAATCGACAACTGCTGCGGACAACGCCGGGTATGCCTTAGATCAATCACCTTCACGGTAGGCTGGCGAAACATCGAAACGCTCGAGTTTTTCACATTAGAAGTCGAGGGTGTAAGCCCTGTGGCTTTCGGAAACTACCTCATAGAGGCACTAGATACCTCAGGATTTCATAGAACTCCAGATACTATAGTACCTCAGGGTCTTTGGAGTTTCAGAGATCTCCAAGCTTTTGTCGCGGCGAAGATTCCTGGTGTAGTCGCTCTCGCAATCTCGAAAGCCACGGGGCTCGCGACATTGACCGTTGAGAAGCGTTTAAGGATCTCACCGGGGTTGGGCTCACTGTTAGGATTTAAAATAACATACCCTTACAACGATGACGGAGTGTTTGATCCGGGCGAGCACGTCGGCACGACCCCAGTAAACTTCGCCGTCACGAAAACTCTCGGGGTGCACCTGGATCGGGTGAATTCATCGTACAACACGGTAGACGGCACTCCCAGCACATTACTGGAAACCGTGCCCGCCAGCGACTGATTCTTTGGGGAGACCGTGACCTTAGACTTCCCAGACCCCGAGATGAAAGTTTTGGAATCGGGACACATCCACGAGTTGAAGATTTCTATTCTTGATGATAAAGGGCGAGAGTTGAAGAACGATTACCCGATTTCGGTCGTCCTAGAAATTTCAAATTAATTAATTTTATAATTTTTTTTTTTAAATTAATTAGAATTAAACGCATGTTCGTAATATATATTATCAATATTATTGAAAATGAGTATATACGGACCAGGTAGTTCTTCCGATTGGGTGACAAATTCAAAGAATTTGGAACCGGCAGAAGGGGGATTCATCCCAACAGAGGGCGACTTTTTAACTACCTAAAAAACAAAGGCCTTGATCAATAGAACTATATCGGTGGCCACGGACGAGATTCACAAGAGTCTACTATCACAACTTAGAGAATATGCCCTGGCTGTGAATACACAAAGTCGTGAAGAAACGCATACGGAACTAAACGAACTAGGTGAAAAAATAACCGAATTTCGGAAAAAGGCCCGGTTGGGGATTGAGGGAGTCTGAACGGGTGTTGATAAAGTCCGAGAAGACCACCAGGCGGACCTTACGGAGGCTTATGATGCGTTGCGCTTAAAGGACTCTCTCATCAGAGAAGCGGCACTTACTGAACTAGACGGGAAAATAACCACATTTAGAAAACAGACCCGGTTGGGTGGTTGAGGGGGTCCGAGAAGACCACAAGGCGGCCCTTGCGGAGGCTTATGGGGTGTTGCACTCAGAGGACTCTCTCATCCGACAAGCGCCACTTACTGAACTAGACGGAAAATTAACCGAATTTCGAAACGAGGCCCGGGTGGGGGTTGAGGGGGTCCGAACGGGTATTGATAAAGTCCGAGAAGACCACAAGGTGGCCCTTGCGGAGGCTTATGGGGTGTTGCGTTCAGAGGACTCTCTCATCAGAGAAGCGGCGGTTGCTGAACTAGACGGAAAAATAAACGAATTTCAAAAAGAGGCCCGGTTGGGTGTTGAAAAAGCCCTAGAAGACCACCAGGCGATCATTACGGAGGCTTATGGGGTGTTGCGCTCAGAGGACTCTCTCATCAGAGAAGCTGCACTTACCAAACTAGACGGGAAAATAACCGAAGTTTCCGATAAACTGAAACATGTTCGTAGAGCCGCGACCAAAGCGCTTGAGGAGGCCTCTGAAAATATTCGTACTGAGGCCCATACCTCTATCGGTGGGCTTGCCGGATTGTTGAAAACAATGAAAACGCAAAAACGTGTCATAACAGTTTGGGCTGAGAAGCGGGGCCCATTGGTTGAGGGGCTCTCTGAATATTCGTTCGGTGCTAAAGCGAGTAATAAATGTGGGGGATACGCCATGACAGCTCCAGGTACACTTCTCCGAATGGCGGTCTGCTCGGTTAATGCTAGTGGTAAACCTGTGGGCGCGGTCACGATAAATCTTGTAGTAGATGGGAAAGAACAGGCAATTGGAGTCACTAAACTCGCTGGAGATAGTTCGTCGGTGGTTTCGTTCGCCGGTGATGATCTAATTAGACTTTCCGAATTTTGTTACGAAAATCGCTGACCCAGCGAGTTCTTCCACTATTGTCTAATTATACTATTTTGTACTAATTGAACTTAATTTGTAAATACTAATATATTGAAAATCATGAACGAATCACCGCTTCCAATTGTCAATACCACTCCATCAACACTGTATCCAATTAACGAAAGAAGTTCAGATTTTAGGTTGAATAATATCGTCGCTATGTAGGATATTTTAGTTAGAGAATATAGAAATAGAAAAAGACACGCTAAAAAATATAAGCGCGCGGCTAATATAGCTGAAGCATCTAGTACGGTTCTGGCAAGTTTATCTGTAATGAGTGGTGCGGGTACTGCTGCAACACTATCTACAATTGTAACGGTTCCACTTGCAGGGGTTTTGAGTGGAATTACCGTTTTATCTGGAAAACTTTGTATGGTAATTAGGGCGTCGGGTGGAAAACTCGAGAAAAAATGTAGAAAACATGATAGAATATCCGTTCTCGCCAGGTCTAAGAAAAATAGCATCGACGTTATAGTGTCCAAAGCGTTGGCCGATAAGAAAATATCAAATTTAGAGTTTGAATCCGTGGTGGAAGAAATGGGGAGATATGAAAAATTAAAAAATTATATTAGAATCAAAGCACGCGCCACCATGCCCAAGCTTGAGTGTACTGATTGGGATAAATTTTGGGTAAAACTTGGAGATAAAGTCGGAGGAAATTAATATTTTTATTAAATTAATAATTTTATATAATTTAAATTTAAAAGAAAATTATAAAATTAATTATATTGGTGCAGTAAACAATTTATTAATTAATTTTAGGGAAATTATTAACAATTTAAAAATAAAAAAAAAATAAAAAAGTTTTCGGTCGACCGAGGCTCGAACCCGATCCAGCAAAACCCTTCTGGGTCCACCCCGCTAAGACACTCTCATTCATTCATTCTTTTCCTTTTTGGCTTAGCGAGGTGTAGCTACCCATACTGCACACTCCTATCTGTCGGCTGATCTAGGAACCAGTGTCGAAAGTCTACGCAACCTTGGAAGTGTCAGCACGGGTGCACTGAGCGCTCATTTTTTATCAAGGGGCGTCCCCCAAGACAAATTATTGTTGTTAATCTTACATATATTAAGCTAAAACCGTGTTGTACAATGCCAAATATTTACTTACTTTTTTTTTCTTTTTTTTTATATAACAAGTTCGTTTTTTATTTAATAATATAGGTTATAACGTTCTAAATTATTAAAAGTAAAATTAGAAAAATAAAAACATGCCAACCAATCAGAATGTAAGAAATACTTCCGGAATATCGATAGCGGGTTGTCGCTGTAATACACACCCTAGTGTGTGTAGTATATATTACAATGTGTTTATTTTCCATCCCGGAAGACGTAATCGTGTAAATCTCTCTATAAAATTGACACTTAATATACGTGTAAGGTGGGACACCTAATTTGCATGTTCATAACACGTGTAATTGGAACATTGTCGTCTGCTTGGTGTTGGGATTACAACATAAATTAATTAGTAGTGTTTTTTCTGATCAATAATATACATATCTTTATAAGCGATATCGTAGAAATGTACATTCGTAAACGAATCGTTGGGTTTTAACAATTTTATATAATACACCTTAGTTTCATATCCGATACGCGTTATCCTACTTAATGTTTGTATTTGCCTCTTGTATAGTTCACATAATTGTCGGTATAATATTGTAAATGCAAAGTTTTTATCGGAGCGTAATAAATTACGCTGATATTTCATGTATTCTATATTGTCTAGTGTTTTCAATTTATAGAATAGTAGTATATGAGGGTCAAAATGATACAAGTTCCTACGGACGGCCCCCCGCTACACGCGGTGCCTTCCTACGGATCTTGTATCATTGTTGACTCTCATATACTACTCGGATTTTCCCCCACTGTTCGGCAGGTATGTATGAGAATGGGAGTAAGCACAAATTTATATTTTCAAAACACAAAGGGGGGAGTAAGCATAATTTAATTTTTCAAAACTCAAAGGGGGGAGTAAGCATAATTTTAATTTTTCAAAACACAAAGGGGGGGAGTAAGCATAATTATTTTTTTCAAAACACGCCTACTTCCCCCCACTGTTCGGCGGGTATGTATGAGAAGAATGGAAAAATATATTTCAGCAACCACGAGACCATATATTTCCTAGAGCGAAAGGATAGGAACACCGTTGGCATGCAGTTGTAAGGATAAAAAAATAAAAAAAAGTTTCAGGTCCAGCCGAGATTCGAACTCACAACCCACGTCTCCATAGAGTGGCGCCTTAGCCCACACGACCACGAAGCGAAGGTGAAATACACCCTATTAGAGATAAGAAATCTATTGGTTATACTCAGTATATATGACAATCTGTCATAAATATAGGCAACTTACACCCTATTAGAGATAAGAAATCCATTGGTTATACTCAGTATATATATGACAATCTGTCATAAATATTGGCAACTTACACCCTATTAGAGACAAGAATTCCATTGGTTATACTCAGTATAATGTCTACCATAAAGCAAATGAGAGAGCAAGCTAAGAGTTGGGGAATTTCCCTAAGAGGTTTGAGACTCAAGAAAGATATAGCAGATAAGATAAGTGACGCGCGAGCCGTCGTCTACGAGGAGAGGCTGCGGCGTGCGGTTTCGACCGGACGACTGCCTGCCGACTCCGAAAAACGTTCAGAGAAATTGGAGAACGAGACGACGGCCAGTCTGCGTGCCACCGCTTACGCGCAGTGTGTAAAAGAAGATCCCAGCACGCGCAGAAAACTACTATGCAAAGCGTACTACAATAAGATTTATCAAGGCCTGGTGGGGAGACCTCCTAAGAATAGGAGACAGCTCGCCAGAGATTTGATGGAGGAGGGTCCCAGGGTTCTCACCGAATATGCCGAAGCTATGGAAACTGTTGATAGGGGTAGAAGGAAGATAGTATGGACTTTTGAGAGGGGGGTAGACGGGGAGATCGCTAATCGCATAATGAATAAAATTCGCCCAGAGATGACCACGGCGTGCTATCTGAGGTATTCGTGCTCGTATCGTATTAGGAACATCGAGAACGACGAAACGATGATCTATCACAAACAATCAAAGGGTAGTCCGTGGATAAACGAGATCGCCAAAGCCGAGAGTTGGATATCCGATAGAGAAAGAGGTCGAATGGACATCGACAAAGTCGATAGACCAAACACAAAATGGACCTTCGTTCGTTGGATATCGGTCGAGGTGAAGATGATCATCGATGCCCAACAACTTCTCATGGGAGCGGGAAAACTACCCGACTGGTTAAGACAGAAAAAGGGAATGTATTCCGTCGACACGTACGACAACTACTTGTGTCTGTTTAGGTGCATAGCCATCCATCGTGGAGGGAGACCCAACGGGTGCTGTAGGAAGGCACGAGCTCTGGCTCGCGAATATCTCGGTCACAATAACGGACCGGGTAGTAAGGGAATCCCCCTGGATGATTTTAAGAAGGTCGAAGAGCGCTTCAAGCTGGGCATTCGCGTTTACGAGCCCACCGCCGACGGAGTGTGGTACCTAATGAAGTCTCCGGCAAACTACGACGCGGTTGGGGAGAAGACAATGACGATAGGAATGTTTGGAGGTCACTCGTTCCTCATAACGAACCTCCACAAGATGACGAACGAGTACGGGTGCTCCGGATGTCAACAACGGTTCACAAAGTCGTGCACAGGTACGCGACCACCTGCATGGGTGGGAAGACCGTGGTGACATATCCAGGTAAGAGGGTAGAGATACCACAGTCGGCATACGAGAAGGCGTTCTATCCCAATGGGTCAGCGAGTGCGGTGTCGATTCAATGGTTGAGCAGAGAGGAGGAGAGGGTGGGAAAGCACATACATCACGCAAGATGCGGTCACGGCGGCGGGGAGAGGTGGGTGGCCGGCGATCCGGTCGACGGCTACTGTCACGAAATCAAGACCGTGTTTCAGTTTCACGGATGTTAATGGCACGGGTGTCCGACGCATTGCAGGAGAGTTCACGCGAGATCATTGTACAGGAGGACGAAAATCAAAGACGCCAAGATAAGGAAGGCGGGTTACGAGCTGGTGGTGATGTGGGAGTGCGAGTGGTTGAATGAGGTGAATACCCACTATCCACAATCGCCGCGCGAGGAGGAGACGACTCTGTATCCTCACCAGATAGTCTACGACTTCGAGGCGTATCTCGACAAGTCGAAAACCACGCGACCCACCAAAGACCTGACCTTCGAGGTCGAGCACGTCCCTATATCGGTGTCGTTGGGGGATACGATGCACGAGGGGATCACCCACATCTGCGAACGAGACCCCGACACTCTGGTCGAGAAGTTCGTGACCGAGCTGCAGAGGAGAGGTAAAGCCATCAGGGAGGGTGTTAGGAAGAAGTATCTGCCGACCGACATAGAGATGCTGTCGAAACCTCAGCGAGAGAAGATCGTCTCATGGATCGACCAAGTCCCGGTGGTGGGGTTCAACTGCAGCAGGTACGACCTGAATCTCATCAAGCGGTACCTTGTCGAGAAGTTGGCGGCCACCGTGAATAAGGTGAAGGTCGGAAAGAGAGCCAGCACGACGATGTTTCTGTTTACCCCGGAGTTTAGATTTCTCGACATCATCCTATCTAGTATCTGGACCCGGTACCACGTACGACCGGTGGGTTAAGGCGTACGACTGTAAAACGGTAAAGTCTCACTTCCCGTACGAGTGGTTCGATAGCGCGGACAAGCTCGACCATCCGGGATTACCCGACTATCCCGAGTGGTACTCGAAGTTGAAGGGTGAGTTCCTACTGTCGTTGACAGAGTGGAAAGAGTGTAAGAATGTATTCCGAGAAAAGGAGATGAAGACGTTCAAGGAATGGTTGCGACACTACAACGACTTGGATGTAGGACCGTTCCTGGAGGCTCTGACTAAAATGATGCGGTGTTCTACAGGGGAAAGAGGTGTGGATATACTCAAGGATGCTGTGTCTCTGCCCGGTGTTTCCCTTCAGTACCTACTTCGTGGGACGATCGATGGGAAGGCGGGACACGCCCGAGTTATGGTCGCCGAAGTCTGAAACTTACGAGATGATGAAGCAGGGATTGGTCGGTGGCCGTCCATAGTGTTCTCCAGATACGCCGAGGCTGGAAGGTCAACGATCAGGGGTCAGGTGGGGAGTCGGGAGGAGAAGATGTGCAAGGCGGTGCTGGGGTACGATGCCAATGCTCTGTACCTATCTACTCTGTCGAAGGACATGCCGTGCGGTGAGGAGCAGATATGGACGTGTGACGACCCGGAAAGACAGGCGTATATAGACCGTTTCGTGAGGAAGGTCAGGAGTGACGAGTGGTTCGGATTTGCGGAGTTGGATATAGAGGTCCCGGAAACGTTGAGAGACAAGTTCTCTGAAATGTCGCCGCTGTTCGTTAATCGAGAAGTCGACAAGACCGAGGTTCCGCAGCACATGAAGGACTACCTGGCCGGGACCGGGAGGAAAAGAGTCGAAGGACAGAGAAAGCTCTTTGGGGCCCTATCCGCCAAGAAGATGAGCATATACTCCCCGCTGCTAAAGTGGTATCTGGAGAACGGTCTGGAAGTCAAGGCGGTGCATAGG
This sequence comes from Conchocele bisecta, assembly GCA_029237695.1. Lineage (NCBI taxonomy): Eukaryota > Metazoa > Mollusca > Bivalvia > Lucinida > Thyasiridae > Conchocele > Conchocele bisecta. The sequence goes on from CM055270.1 coordinate 97,800,807, forward strand.
GTGATAGACTACACACCCGGCAAACCGTTTCAATGGTTCGTGGAAGAGGTCACCGCCGCCAGACGGACGGGGGACATCGACAAGAGCAAGGCGGTGTTGGCGGAGATATTCAAACTGGTTGGCAACGCGTGTTGTGGCAAGCTGATAGAGGCACAAGAGAGACACGTGAACACCACATATACGAAGGATGAGAAGACTGTCGACCGGGCACTGAGGTCGGCGTGGTTCGAAGACCTGGAGGAGATTGGGGAGGCTTACGAGATATCGAGCAGAAAGACTCGAGTGGTGATCAACAGACCGTTTCAGTGTGGCATAGCGGTCTACCAGCTGGCCAAGCTCCGGATGCTCGAGTTCTACTACGACTTCTTGGACAAGTACGTGGATCGCGGAGATTTCGAACTTATACAGATGGACACTGACAGCATGTACTTCGCGCTGTCGGAGAAGACGCTGGCGAAGGTGGCGAGAAAGAAGATGAAGAGAAAGTTCAATAAGGAGAATGCCCAGTGGTTGGCTTGGGATAAATGGAGCAACAGAACTCCGGGACTGTTCAAGCTGGAATTCGAAGGGGATAGAGCCATCGCTCTGTGCAGCAAGTGTTACTACGTGAGCGGTGAAGGAAAAGCTAAGCACTCGGCCAAGGGGATGTCGAAGAGATCTAACGATCTGACTTGGGGGAGGTACAAGAGTGCTCTCGAAGGGGGTAGGGATATGGCGGAGAACAGTGGATTCCGAATGAATAACGGGGTGATGAAGACGTACAAGCAGAAGTTGGGGTTGTCGGCGTACTACGACAAGAGGAGAGTGTTGGAAGACGGGGTACACACCGAGCCTATAGGATAGGTAAAAAAAAAAGGACTCTCAAAAAAGGGGAGAATACTAAAGACTCTGACGATCCGGCGGTAGCTGGGTGTCAGAAGGTACCGCGAGAAGTTCTTCGCGATGAAAGCCGCGCGCTGGACCATCGGCCAAATAGTAGAGCACGGGCTCATCGGGTTTGGTAATAGATCCATCTAGATGATATACATTGAGAGACCACACGGGATCAGTCGCGCGGCGGCGGCCACCCTCGAGCTCTCCCGGTTGATAGAGGTACCGGACGTCAACATCCGATGGAAGCCGTTGCTCCTCTAAACCAACGGGGAGACGGCGAAGGGCTTGCTCGTCAGCTTTTTAGACTTGATGGCATCTACGGGCTTCTTGCCGATCAATCTGGTCACCTCTCCGTTCAGTGCGGAGACCACGGCGGGCAGCCTGGTCACCCACTCGGTCGATCGCGTATGAGGGTCTACAAGCTCTTTGGCATATTGGTGCTCGACAACCTCTCAGCCAGGGTTCGATTGAATCGCTCCACGATCCCCTGGTCCCGGTGGATGTCGACACGGCCGCGTCTGACAGAAACGTCGTGCTTAGACAACAGCTGAGAGACCGCGCCCATGAACTCGCGGCCGGGATCGACCTGGAGAAGATTCGGTCATTTGAGAGGACTCCTCTTATATATTCGGGAATGAGCCTCGGACACCTCCTTAGACTCTTTAGTGGCCAGTGGCTCAGCCCCCTTATAACGACTCGCTACGTCAACGATTGATCGTGAGGGAGAAATAGGAGATCCGCTTGGTGGACTTCGTTCGGTACCGGCACGTCGAATTTTGGGCGCGGAATATTGTGAGGCGCGGGCAAATAGATCTGCCAGATGGCCTGCTTCTTGAGCCATTCCTTGGCTGCGTTTTCCGAAACCTTGGTCGCCGCCGCGAGATTTTTGATGGCCGCGAGTCCCTCCCAGTAGCCGCGGGGGCTGTAGTACGTGTTCGCTAGCTTGCGCGCTAAGCGAGTCGATAGTTTGCTATCAAGCTTGCGCGTGTCCATCGTATGTGACGTATTCTAGTAAGTCGAACAGTCTCCAACATGCCCTCGCCAGATCGTCCGGTAAATGCGTCGTCAATACTAAACCTTTGTTGGAAGTCCAATCGCAATCAAAGTGTAATAAAGCTCGTCAACTAACATCGTCAACTAACTGTGCACGCCAGCGACTGTTCCTATGGTGAGACCCTGACCTTAGACTTCCCAACCCCCGAGATGAAAGTTTTGGAATCGGGACACATCCACGAGTTGAAGATTTCTATTCTAGATGATAAAGCGCGAGAGTTGAAGAACTATTACCCGATTTTGGTCGTTCTCGAAATAACCGATTAAACGTAATATATTTACATATTAATCATGAGCATATACGGTCCAGGTAGTTCCAGCGCAGAACAGGACGTTCCCGTCGCGGGCGCAGCATATGACGAAGCCACAATGAGAAGCCTGGAGAGGGGTGTAGCGCAGGCCCGCAGAGACGCGTCGACGGCGGTTGCGCATGTTCAGCGATCGCAAGCTCGAAAACCCATCATAACAGTTTGTGCCGAGGAGCGGGGTTCACTAAACGAGGGGGGCTACGAATATTCATTCGGTGCCAACGCGAGCAACAGATATGGGGGATACACCATGGCAGCGTCCGGGACAATTCTGCGAATGGCGGTCTGCTCGGTCAACTTTAGGGGACACGCTGCTGCCGAAATCCGAGTGAATCTCGTCCTGAACGGGGTAGAGCAGAAGTCTGGCATCATCAAGCACGCGGGGCACAGGTCAGGATTTACGATATTCGATGATAACACTGCAATTAAAGTTTCAGCCGGTAGTGTTATTAACTTTGTAACAAAAGTTGCTGACCAATCTAGTTCAGCTACTGTAGTGACACTGTTAATAGAACTTGATTTATGATGAATGACGAGGAACTATATCCACACTTACCTTCGGGGACGGCCGACCCGGCATCCTTTAGGATGACCAGGATCGTCGAGATACAACAGATTCTACAACACGAGGGTGAGACGCGGACGGGTTATGCGAAGAAAAATAGGCGGTCAGTCAATATAGTAGAGGGGGTGAGCACCGCGTTAGCCTCAGCTTCCGTTGTAAGCGGGGTGGGGAGTGTGTCTTTATTGTCAACAATCGTTGCCGCTCCGGTCACGGTGGCCTTGAGTGCGACAGCGGCGGGGGCTGGACTTGCTTTGTATGACGGTCAGACTGGTGGGTCGAAAACTAGAGGCCAAGAGTCGAAAGCACGATCGAATAGCGGTTCTCGCGAGGTCTAAGAAAAACAGAATCGACGTTATCGTGTCGAAAGCGATAGCCGACAACGATATATCAGATAGCGAGTTCAAACTGATCGTCGAAGAGATGGCCAGGTACCAGGAGTTAAAGGGCACGATCCGATCCAAGGCCCGACCACAAATTCTCGCCGGACGAAGATGTAAAAAAACTCATCATAAGAGAGGGGAGGGCCGACGAGAGAAAAAATCTCCTCGCCCGCCTCGGGACGTGATATGCTTATTCGCGTGTTTGAGGCAGCAGGAGATTCCTCCACCATACAGTCCAGGTGTTCCGACGGCCCCTCCATACGGAATATAAAACTTTTTTCGGGCCTCGTTACGCCACCGTGACTTATCAAAAACTATGCATCAGATCGATTCTATCTTTCTAACTGACTTTCCGATTTCAATTATTACTAAACGATAATACTTGCGAGCACGTAATTCCTTGCTAACCAGTCGATGCGTAGCCTGAGTGCCACCGCATGGTGGACATAGCAGTGACTCGGATCTGTTCCCTACCCCGCAATGCCGACATGGTCGAGGCGAAACGGAACCTCTTCGCATCCATGCCTGGCGATGCTTGCAATACTCGTAAATACCGGTCGAAAAACATCTCTTGTGACTACCTGTCTTCAACCACGCACAATTAACGAGAACCATTGTCTGATTATATATACTGAGTATAATCAATGTATTTCTTATCTCTAATAGGGCATATCTTCTCATGCCATAAATATATGGTCTCGTGGTTGCTGAAAAATATTTTTCCATTCTTCTCATACATACCCGCCGAACAGTGGGTGGAAGTAGGCGTGTTTTGAAAAAATTAATTATGCTTACTCCCCCCTTTGTGTTTTGAAAAATTAAAATTATGCTTACTCCCCCCTTTGTGTTTTGAAAAATTAAAATTATGCTTACTCCCCCCTTTCTGTTTTGAAGATATAAATTTGTGCTTACTCCCATTCTCATACATACCTGCCGAACAGTGGGGGGAAATCCGAGTAGTATATGAGAGTCAACAATGATACAAGATCCGTAGGAAGGCACCGCGCGTAGCGGGGGGCCGTCCGTAGGTCATTTTGACTCTCATATACTACTAGAATTTATATATAGGACTGTAACCCCCGTAAGCTTCGTAAACTTCTTCAACACAGCCATTAAAAACTTTCAATTCATATTGTATTTTATTATCCATTTTCTCTAATAATATTTTATTATAACCTATGAAATATATCTGTTCAATTGGATGTGAAAAAAACCTGATGTATTTATGACACCAATATATTTTTTCAAAAGTCAATTACCAATATTATTGGGACTACAATACCACCACCAACTTTTCGTTGGAGGTGGTATCATTTTGACTCCCTCTTTTCAAAATTATTTTCTCCAAAAATTCATAAATTTGCTGTCGGGATACAATTTCCTCGTTAACCAATTTTTTTTTTTAATTTTTCGGGGTTGGTGGGGGTATTATAGAGGGTTATAAATTATATCACGGTAAGTGGTATCATTTTCACTCCCTTACTACTACTTGGCGAATTTACATCTGACTCCAAAGTTTGCACATCAGTGTTAATTATTGTAGCACTGGAAACAGTTTCATTTTGGTGGCTGTCAGTAACAGGTTTCAAAACAGTAGCGGCGTTCCTTGTCAGTCGACCGGCGTCTCGCTTTTGTTTACGGTATTCCTGTTTTCTCGCCTTGTCTCTTGCGATTCTCGAAGGCGTTTTATGCTTCGCGTGGTAGTCACAGGTCTGGAATTGGTCAGTGATTCTTTTCCAACTCTAGTTTCACTGAATGACTGTTTCGCGTCTATTGTCTGGCGTTTGCGGCGATCTTGGTGTGCATTTACTGGCTGACATGTTATTGTCACAAACAGGCTATCCTGGTTTCTGGGGATTTTCCAAAGAAACCGGCCGTCGTCTTCTTCCAAGATACACAACACTTTTAAAATAGCATCAGGGATAATCCTTGGCACATTCCGATCGAATGATTCCATGATTATGTACCCATAATGAATATTTTCCGGTTGAAAAATGGTTCCCAACCTACATGCGGATTAGTAACTTACAATTAGCGAGCCGGTTAAAGGTAAATGACGTTACTTCCGTTGACTGAAAAGATGGATGCGGTCATTCCTTCTAGATTCATACAGATCCTAAGTGTAACTGGATTATCACATCGGGTTTTCGTTCATCCCATAAAGCTCCTATGTACAGACTACGGATTGAAGTGTTGGAAGTGTTTTCCTGTTTCTTGATTGGTGATTATGCAGAGGCAAAACAAATAATTCTGAAAATTACATTATCTTATTAGTATTATAGACTTAGACTACAACACAGTCACAGTTTTTCCACGGTCAGTAAAAGAAAGTAATGGAACAGATGCGTTTGTCATCTATTGTCTAAGTGGATGACGGAGGTTTTGCTACCCTGCACTTTCGCGGCTAGAGGTTTCGCTACTCCACAGGTAGTGGTTTCGCTACCCTGGGTTAATTATGCTGAAGGGGTCTATGTCGCACAGGGTACTACACATATGTACCCTAGCATGTAGGGTACTACATTTATGTACCCTGACGGGATGGGGTACTACATTTACGTACCCTGTTGCGTCGACTATAACAATGTTTTTAGAACCAGTCGACTATGCGCGCACCTGTCGCGGATAACGATTACGACATTGACTTTTGGTTTAGGCTACCTTGGTATGGTAGGTAATAACGTGCACATTCGCAGCTTCAAAAGACGTTTATGGCTGTCATATTTTTCAAAAATGATATATTTTAGCTATTCTATGCTTATGAATCAATCATCCTATAGCAATGCGCATGCGCAGGAAGAACTTGCCGATTTACGGCAGTTAGCAGAGCTGACAGTTTGCGCCATTTTCATATAGCAATGCGCATGCGCAGGAACTTGCAGATTCACAGCAGTTAGCAGACTGGTTCCCGACTTGCCGACTTGGCTTCCAACTGCAAATCATGGGGTACATTCGTGGAATAAAATTAAATTAGGGTACACATCTGTAGTACCCTACATGCTAGGGTACATATGTGTAGTACCCTGTGCGACATAGACCCCTTCAGCGTTAATTATGACTGCGTTCTAACTGCGTTAAGAGATAGGATCACAAGAATATGCCTACATTCTCTGCACCCAGGTTATAAATAACACTGTAATTTAATTAAATAAATGTAATAATAAAAGTTCATACAACTGCACGTTTTCCTCTTTATATGCAACGTATTGCACTATACTATATCGCTACACCACGCTACACAGTAAAGGTGTGCGTAATAGCATTTACACTTCGCGCACTAAAATATAGAAAAAACCTGCAGGGCGTTGACGTTCATACTCCACTATATTGTTATTGAGAGACGATTATACAATAGGACACAAAAATATTACTATAAACTTACCTAATAAAGTGTGTATTAACAAAATCCTTAGGTCACTCTCCACGAAATATAAAGTAAACGAAGAACGCTTCAAACGCACATTTGGAAAGACTACTCCGTCATAACTCTTATGTAATGCAGTGTAACGAAATGTAATTAGACTTATTTACTCAGAACTAACAGTTTATACAGTGTTAGAGACCGGATATAAGCGTTTGCTTATATACACTTTTCAGTTTCTTAGGCCCTTTTCGTAGTGTTTTCCTTTAATTGATATGATCATATTTTTATTCATAAGTACTTAATTGTACATACAGTCAAATACAATCGATGTTCCCGGTATTTAGCCGGTACCCATTTACAGCTGGATGGACTGAAGCAGTGTGGATAAAGTGTCCTTCTCAATGACACAACGCACGCCTCCGGTGAGGCTCGAACCCACGACCGTAAGATCAGCAGTCCGACGCATCGGACCGCTCGACCACACGCTCCACAGTGATGACGGTTTTGTCAGGCGCTGGTGGGTAATATAAATAAGATATTTATTAAAAATAAGAATTACTGAGATAGATAGAACATTAGTTACATTATCTCTATACCACAGGCAATCGGCATGTTGACAGGATAGTGTATTATACTTTTTTAGACATGTAAATATTTTTTTTTAAATGTATTCATTCTATTGTCAATGTATATAATCAAGGCTTACAACTAAGTGTGCCTAAATTTCACCATCACCAGTTTCAAGACGTAATATATTTTCTATTTCTCATAAACTCCCATTATTCCTAGTGTCTACACAGAGGTCTAAGGCCCACCTGCGCCTAATAAAACTGACACATAGCCAGCATTTTACACGCAGAAGCCGTACCAGCCCAAAAACCTGACACAAGTCATCAGACTACGCTAGGTCGGACACGAGTTCGTATCGTGATTTCACTCAAATTCTAAAGACTAAACTGATCAATGTGGGTTAGGGTCCGCACTAAAACACCCAATTGTAAGACAGCTTCTGATTGGTCATCATTTTTGGCGAGGCCAGTACGGGTGAATCATTCCTGTAGGAGAACAGACTGGATCTCAACAATCCTGTTCAATCTAAACGCAGTCGGATCCGCTGGGATATCCTGGTCCGCCGTTCGTAAACTAGGATATAGCTTCTTGTCATCCATCATAAATGAAGCTCGATTAATAATGTCACAACGGTGGAAGAGCTCGCTATGTCGGCGGTCTTGGTAACAAAGTTTATGACATTCCCCGCTGGAATATTGCAATTTATGTTTGGTAACGTCATATTTCAGTTCTAACCCGTTCAGCGCCAGGTTCACACGAAATTCGCCCAAAGCATGTGCCTTAAAGCTCCTTTAACCTATTGTCATTCGAAGAACCGTGCGTGCCGGACGCCGCCATGGTGTATCCTGTATATCTGTTGTTCACGTCCTGGTGTGGCGAGGACCTGGTATCAGATCAGGATTATTCTGATTTCAGGGCTGAATATATTATTTTTTTATTGTAAATATTCAGTTCTGATTTTGAGATTTTCCCCCCATTTGTACATGTACTTGAACATGTACTTATATAGGTAATATATGGGATTTAGTACTAAACCCATTGACCCGGCCTTAAATGACCTTAGTTGTTGATAGGCCGTTAAACCCCAACAAACAAACAAATTGTTGTTCACGTTGGCGCCAATTGAATACTCATGGTATCCTTCGCGAAGTCAGCCCCGCTCCTCAGCCCAAATTGAAATGATCGTCTTTCGAAGTTCTAACTGCGATAGTTTAAAGGTGTGGCTCCTTATGTCCCTGTGGTTCATGTGCACAAGTGACACGCCTTCACTAGCATTTTCATTTTGGGTTCAGTGATGGAAACGCTCTTGTCAGCTTTGCCCACGTCACGACAGGAACCAGGGCCCAGGGCTGTAAAATTTGGAACGCCCGACGCCTGGGACTATGGAAGGTAATATCCGCCAGAATTCTATGTGACTTGATGCTTGCGTGCTGATGATATTACAACTTATATTCATGTTATTTCATTCGTCATTTGTATTTAGTACATTTGAAATCTGCTTGTTGTAATTGTATTTGTCTTTCTGTCCATTCTGCTGATTGCTTTGTTCATTCGTCTTATTTACATTACAAGTATTGATACGTCCTTATTCGTGTCCCTGTTTTATTGCACTAAGCATTTGCAATAGAAAGTAAGAACAAGCACTTAGCACGTTGAATAAGGCCGAAAGCAGTAAGGACAAAGCCGCAGGAAGTAAGCATCAAGCCACAGTCCGAAAGCGGAAACCCGCAAGCAGAAAGCATCAAGCCACAAGCAGAATGATGCAAGCAATATATTGGTTAGTAGTGCCTCATTATGACGCCAGATGGCACTGCTGTCAATGCTAGGAATCCTCCGACTAATAAATAATAGTACGAGATGTGACTGGCTGTTTGAGGCACACCTCCAATGCCGGTGTTGATGTAAGATTTCACCTACAAATGATCACAGTATAGGTTAGAAGACACCAAATAGTTTTATTATACACTTTAACCGAATCCCATCCAATAAGGTCAGTCTCTCTTACTTTCACTATTCGTATGAATGTTGTGGGACCTACTTGTACATGACCTGCAGCCGGTCAGAACTGGTTCTGCATGAATTAAACAATAGCTTTACTAAGACAGAAAAATACAACCTCGTCATGTCCCCCAATATTGTTTACATTTTTTTGTTTGGCCACGGAAACTCTGTTTACATCACATGACCATCATGTTCCTCAAGTGAAACTGGGTAGTAATGTATCAAGATTTGCAAGCAAACTGTGTCAGTGACCTCAAAACACCCGCACTATCTTGTTCATACCGGACTACTCAAAGTTTACCGTCTTGACGATTTAGCACCATTTGTTATTCTCTAACCTATATTAACTAAATTGCATATGTATGTATGGTGTTTTACTTATTAATGTGTTTTATTATACATACATGTATCCTCATAGTTAAATTACATATGTAGGTATATGAAAACAATCACATTTTTATAGTAAGTTACACATATGGTAAGTTACACATGTTGACTGTCAAACTGGCCCGTTACCGATGCAAATAACCGTCCGGGATCAGACTAAGATGGGCCACCACCATTGAATTTCCCTAAAAAACTAACCTGTTACCACACATTTTGCTATTCTCTGCTACTTTCATTTTTCTTATGGATGTTGTGGGACATAATTTACAATAACCTGCACCCATTCTGCTCTGGATCTTGACTAATTAAAATATAGATTGAATTATTGTTGAAGCTGCAGTCCCATCTAGTAGGTACAAACTTTTCTTTATGGAACTTAAATAAGTGTATAATTGCAACTAGTCCACCACTTTTAAAAATTACGAGTGCCAGCTACACAGATATAATTATTCAGTAACAGTTAATGTACTCATAGAAACTCGCGGTGGTATCAAGCTAGTTCCATATGCAAGTGATGCAGTATTTTTAAATTATTTATATCAACTAAATGCTGAATACATATTTTTATCGACATATCATAAAATATGATATTGCACATCAAATAATAAATAAATGGAATAAATAGTTGCTTCCGTTATCATATTAAGGAACCACGGTTATCGCCCCTGATCTCAAACTGGCATTTCGCGTTTGATATAAAAAGTATAATAATGTCAAGTAGTACGTCTGGTAATGGTAATCATTTTGCCAGAAATATGTCAGATTGAAAGAATAAAGAAAAACATGTCTCCCTATTTTATAACCTGGCATGTACACTCTAGGTTTAAGGTTAGAAAAGGGGTGTTTTTAACACCAGTTTTCAGCATATTTGAAGCATTTAAAAGAAAACACTCAGCCTGTTTGTCACGTGATGTAAACAGAGATTCCGTGGCCAAATAATGTAAACAATATTGGGGGACATGACGAGGTTGGTCCCACAACATCCATACGAATAGTGAAAGTAGGAAAGACTGGCTGGGATTCGGTTAAATTATACAGTAAAACTATTTGGTGTCTTTTAACCTAAACATGGCGCAACAGAAAATGCGGCATCAATCTACAACTCCACCATGTGACTGTCCACATTCTGCCTTCAATTGAGCTACTACAGGTACACAGTCATACCTACAAGTGTACCTGTAGTAGCTCAATTGAAGGCAGAATGTGGACAGTCACATGGTGGAGTTACACAGTTGCTGTGTGACAACCATTTGAGCTATTTGCTCCAAACTTGGTACTGTATCAAATTATAGACCTATCTCTTTGATTAGCTGTTTAGGAAAAGTTTTGGAACGAGTTGTTTTCACACATGTATATAACCACCTTGATATTAACAACCTTATTTATAAAAGTCAATCCGGATTCATCCCAGGCCATTCCACGGTATGCCAACTAATAGATATATATAATCAGATATTCAAGGCAATCGATGAACGTAAACATACGTGTATTTTCTTTTGTGACATTTCTAAAGCATTTGATAGAGTATGGCACCTCGGACTTTTATTTAAGCTAAACCAAAATGGTGTAGAAGGTCCCCTTCATAACTGGTTCAAAAATTATTTATCAAACAGATCACAAAAAGTTTCTATAGGCAGTTCTTATTCTGAAAGTAAATTGATAAATGCTGGTGTTCCCCAAGGCTCGGTTCTTGGACCTCTTTTGTTTCTTATATACGTTAATGATATTGCTGAAAAACTACTTAGTACAACCAGGCTATTTGCTGATGACTCATCCTTAGCTGTCTCGTCAAAAGACATGAACACCATAGCACGTAATATAAACCATGATTTAAATGAATTAGCAGCATGGGCTCACCAGTGGCTTATAACATTTAATCCTTCTAAAACTGATGCTATGATCTGTTCATTAGCTCGATACACAGAGCCATCTCTCTATTTTAATGATATTCAACTTCATTTTGTCCAACATCACAAACATTTAGGTCTAACTCTCAGTCATGATGGTACCTGGCACGAACATATTTCTAACATAATTAAGTCTGCATCTAAGGTTTTATGTTCTATGAAATGCTTAAATTTAAATTAAATAGAAAAACATTGAATCAAATATATATATCGTACATGAGACCAGTTCTCGAATATGCATCAAACGTATGGGATAGTTGTACACAATATGAACGCGAATCTCTTGAAAAACTTCGATACGAAGCAGCCAGAACAGTTACAGGTATAACCCGTTCATGCTCTATTCAGAAGCTTATACTTATTTATAAAGAAAAGGCCGGTGTACTTCCCTCATATATACATGAACTATTTCCACAACTAGTTGGTGAAAATAACACATACGGATTACGTAACATGAACAATTTTATCACATTAACAAGACGGACAGAACTGTATTCTAAATCGTTTATACCATCACCAGTAGCATCTTGGAATGAACTAAAAGAGGATATACACAATTCTACATCGACCGCCGTTTTTAAAAATAAACTAAAACAAATATTCAGACCTCCAATTGTTCCAGACTATTTTCTTATCGGCGACAGAACATTATCCATTTACCACTGCCGCATAAGAAACAAATGTAGCAGTCTTAATGCTGATCTATATAGGAATCACTTGAGAGAATCCCCTTTATGCCAATGTACACTCGAAGATGAAGATACCGAACATTACCTTTTTAAATGCCAACTATTCCATCAGCAACGATTAATTTTTTTTGCAGCAACCCGTCACTACCATCCACTATCTGTTCAAACCCTATTATTCGGAAACGAGTCACTAAATGTGGAAGACAATACTCGTATATTTACAGAAGTGCAAACTTACATTAAACTGACTCAACGATTCATATAAACTGCATCCGTATATGTATTGCGTTTTTACAAAACTACATTAAACAAGTAACGTCTATATAACAATTAACTATTTACATAAATACTGCGTTCCTGCATGAATACAATTATCATAAATGGTTACCTGGGCTCGTGCTCGTGTGTCTTCCGTGATGTGTTAGGTGCTCCGTGCTCCGTGCTCCGTGCTCGCATTTGGACTTTCTATCGGTCATGATTGGGCTTCGCTCGGTAATGGCCGACAGAGATGTTTGATTTCGAGTATGGGGTACGAGAGCATATTCGGGGGGTCTCATAATCGTGGTCCCAGATTCTGGAGTGTGTGCGGTGAAGACATTTGGTGCAGCACATTGAACACTTATCCTGTTTTATTGTTTATTTTCGATTTATCATGAGCACATTAATATGACTGTTTATGAGAAACATATTGTTTCAACACCTAGACTGATGTGCTCATGTGCACATCGATATATGTGTGTATATATGTGTATATATATATATGTGTGTATATGTGTGTGTGTATATATGTGTATGTATATGTTTGTATATATACTTGCTCTACAGAATATGTAAAACATCATAATTATTTACCTACCACTATTATACCACTTTATATATATGCAATAAGCAATTGGGACGGGCTGTAACTAATGTTTTCTCTCGAATATGTCTAGAACGGTACTGTCCGTCTCCAAAATTGCTGCGCATGTTCTCCTATACATCATGCTTGCGTCTCTGGAATATCTAGATGTGGATACGATTCGGACGTGTAGATAGTCGGGTAGCCCGGCAACGTGTGCGTGGGCGCGAATGCAACATAGAATCGATTTTGCCATGGGTCCTGCTGCGGAAACGGCTAGATTCCCCGGCCTAGTTCTGGAAACCTGGTCGGCTGCAAGTAGCGTCCAAACGTACATGTCGTCTACGAAAATGTCTGAAAGTGGCTCCAAATGTGTACGAATTCCTTCTCCTGGTGCTAGATTTTCTGTTCCCTCTGGAACTTCTACGGTGGGTGTGTAGCAAACTTTGCCTATATCGCTTGCCAAATTATTGTCGTATATGTTTTTCAATAGAACGTGCTTGTCTGTCCTCTCTCCGACAGATCGGATTCCCATATCATTGGCGGTTGCGAACTTTTTTGTTTGTGTCATTGTGAAAGTAGCTGAACTATAGTAGCTGAAAACTATGTTCAATTGCAGATACTTTTTTTGAAAATAAATAATTAATTCGGGATGGGGTTTTCGGCGGTAGAAATGTGGAAAAATAGGTGATGTGTTTTGTTGTGCCTTTTGTTGTGCCTTTGTCTAGAAATGTCTAGATATTGTGCGAAAATGTTGGTAGCTTTTGTTTGCAAGTTTTGGGGGCTGTTTTGTTGGAGATTTTTTGGAAACTGTTTGTCTCTTCGAGAATATTTTTGCTATATTTTTTCTACGATTTGTGTGCATCTTGTGGGAGAATATTTTTGCTATATTTTTTCTACGATTTGTTTGCCTCTTTGCGGGAGAATATTTTTGGATTTTCTTGTTATTTTGTGTGTCTCTTGGAGAGCTATTTTGGGTTTCTTGCTGGGGTCTCTTGTCTCTTGCATGTTCTGTGTGGGAGTTCCACAACGTTAATCGAGTACCTATTATGTGTGTTAGCCGAAAGTAGCTGAAAAAGTAGCCGAATACCCCATCCATTTGGGGACGAATTTTCTGGCAATCGTCATATTGTTTATGGCAATCGTCATAATGTCTTTCTATATACTAGTAAATATACTTTCCAAACCTGGAAATTAATTTATTAATTATGAGAAATGTTTCGAATTTTACAAATTCGAAAAATGAATCCACCCAAATTCTCCAATCATGATTGGCCAATTGAGGGTGGCGGCATATTTTTATTTTTTTCCCCCATATAAAGTGTTACCAATTTTGGTGTTGGTGATCACTCAAACACCCGCAAATTCTCCTCCCCTTAGTCGCGGTAATGAACTCGTACCCTATATACTACTGACCCCATTACACACATGCCTGTGAGCGGACTCGTGGCCATTAACGACTACTCTTTGTTGCCTATCCAAAAGAAAGTACGTTATCCAGTTGTAAGTATTCCCCATGATTCCAAAGCCCTTTAATTTTTTCTAGTAATCTTTTATTAGGTACTTTGTCAAATGCTGCTTTGAAATCTATATATAGGTACAATATCCACATCATTACCATTGTCAATTGCTTATATCCAATCGTCAATAGATTCAAGCAGTTGGGTCACACATGAATAACCTTGTACATGTATATATGTTGGCAAACTGAAATTAGGCTATTGTCAGTCAAACGTTGGACAATATTTGTCCATGACCCTGCAGCAAATGGTGTTAAACTGGTGGGAATGTAGTTTTCAGGTAGTATTTTGTTCCTGCTTTAAATATTGATGTAACATTGGCTGTTTTCCAAATTTTACGTAGTACTTCAGTTGTTAATGTTTTGTTGAAGAATGCCGTCATACTCCTGTTTGGCTCTCCTTAATTCGTAGGTTGCTTGATTTCTTGCTGTTCTATAATTCTCATATGTAGCATTGCTTTTACAGTTCTAGTATTTTACCCGTTCTTTTTTTGCGAATCGCCTCGATAGCTGTTTGGTCTACTGGTGGATTGGATTTCCTTTCGCTAGCCCTGTTCACCGGTATGTTCTATTTAATTTATTGTATCCCCCGGACTCCGTCGGGGGATACTATGGATTTGACAGCGGGCCGCGTCCTCGTCTGCGTCCGCGTCCGCGTCCGCGTCCGCCGCAGACACTCTTCTTGTCCGGAGCATAACTCGAACACCCTTTGGAATATGTTCATGAAACTTCACACATGCATAGACCACGACCCGAAGGTGTGTCGCGCACAAGAATGACAACTCTTGCATAGCTAATTTTTGAGTTATCTCCCTTTTTTGTTTCGCACACTGATTGACCATAACTCGACCACCCTTTGGAATATTTTTATGAAACTTCACACATTCAATTAGACCACGAACCGAAGGTGTGTCGTGCACAAGAATTACAACTATTGCATAGCTAATTTTTTAGTTATCTCCCTTTTTTGTTTTCGCGCACTAATTTCCTGTCCAGAGCATAACTCGACCACCCTTTGGAATATTTTCATGAAACTTCACACATGCATAGACCACGACCCGGAGGTGTGTCGAGCACAAGAATGACAACTCTTGCGTAGCTAATTTTTGAGTTATCTCCCTTTTTTAGTTTTGCGCACTCTACAAACTGGACAATAATGCATGAAGACCCGTTTTCTCGTGTGCTCTGTACACCTTACCTGTAGAGAGAACAATAGAGACTGGGAGAACCATTCACCTGTGCATGTGCTAGCATGTGCAAATGTCCAGTCTTGACCACTCTTGACCACAGGTAATTTATACAGGTAAATTACAACATTGGATATTACATTTCCGTAAACTGTGTTCAAAATATTGTGGCATTATGTGGACCTGTGCAGATATATGTAGATAAATATAGGACTATTAAAAAAAAATCTGGGCTCCAGTAGCAAGCATTATTATTTTTAATTTGTAAACTTTTTTTTTCCATTTTTTTTTTCAAATTCTTTTTCAATTTTTGTCTAGTAGCATAAGGTCGTAAGTGCTATATACAGACTATTCACCTGTGCATGTGCTAGCTTGTGCAACTGACCACTGACCACGTACAGGTAATTTATACAGGTCAATGATTATATTACATTTCCGCAAACTGTGTTGAAAATATTGTGGCAATATGTGGACCTGTGCATATATGATATGTAGATACACATAGGACTATTAAAAACATTCTGGGCTCCAGTAGGGAGCATTATTTTTTTTTTTTTAAATTTAATTTTTTTTTAGAATTTTTTTTTTACATTCTTTTTCAATTTTTGAACTGACCACTAACTTATTACAGGTAATTTATACAGGTACATTATTACATTTCCGTAAACTGTGTTGACAATATTGTGGCAGTATGTGGACCTGTGCAGATATATGAAGATAAATATAGGACTATTAACAAAAATTCTGGGCTCCAGTAGCGAGCATTATTTATTTATTTATTTTTTTGTATATTACATTTCTGTAAACTTTGTTAAAAATATTGTGGCATTATGTGGACCTGTGCAGATATATGTAGATAAATATAGGACTATTAAAAAAAAATCTGGGCTCCAGTAGCAAGCATTATTATTTTTAAATTTTAAACTTTTTTTTTCCATTTTTTTTTTTCATTTTTTTTTTCAATTTTTTTTTCAATTTTTGTCTAGTAGCATAAGGTCGTAAGTGCTATATACAGACTATTCACCTGTGCATGTGCTAGCATGTGCAACTGACCACTGACCAATTACAGGTAATTTATACAGGTAAATGATTATATTACATTTCCGCAAACTGTGTTGAAAATATTGTGGCAATATGTGGACCTGTGCATATATGATATGTAGATAAATATAGGACTATTAAAAAACATTCTGGGCTCCAGTAGGGAGCATTATTCTTTTATTTGTTTCAAATTGCAGATATATGTAGATAAATATAGGACTATTAACAAAAATTCTGGGCTCCAGTAGCG
Source organism: Conchocele bisecta (assembly GCA_029237695.1). Classification (NCBI taxonomy): domain Eukaryota; kingdom Metazoa; phylum Mollusca; class Bivalvia; order Lucinida; family Thyasiridae; genus Conchocele; species Conchocele bisecta. Next base: position 97,817,739 of record CM055270.1, read on the forward strand.
AGCATTATTATTATATTTTTTTGTGTACATTACATTTCGGTAAACTGTGTTGAAAATATTGTGGCATTATGTGGACCAGTGCAGATATATGTAGATAAATATAGGACTATTACAAAAAAAATTCTGGGCTCCAGTAGCAAGCATTATTATTTTTAATTTTTAAACTTTTTTTTTCCATTTTTTTTTTCATTTTCTTTTCAAATTCTTTTTCAATTTTTGTCTAGTAGCATAAGGTCGTAAGTGCTATATACAGACTATTATCATATATTTGTATCCAGAGCATAACTCGAACACCCTTTGGAATATTGTAATGACCCACCACGATAGTGGAAGGGGCATTTAGTGTTACCCTTGTCCGTCCGTCCGTCCGTCCGTCCGCACACATGAATGGGTACTTGTTGTAACCGTACGGGGATCTTATTGGGTAGGGTTAGGAGTGTTGGGTACTCTTGTTGGGTATTTTATAGAGTAAAAACCCAACTGTCACACAGGGTGACACCGAGCTAGTCTACTGTAGGGACGGAACACCAAGCACGTTGTGGACAGAGTCAACAAGGTATATTTTTACAAGTATGATATATTTACATAAATAATAAACACAAACAATAGATGGATATGTCAGTACGGACAACGTCCCCTAGCAGCCACCGCCACAGGCCCTTGCACAGCCAAGGCACATCCTCGATTCTGGAACAGGTAGGTAAAGTCAAAAGTAAACGTCATCATAATATGAATATATATCCAATGTTAGAGATCATCTAAACAACTCCGGCTTCCGCCATGATGGGAGTGACGTTATAATAACGTCGTAAAGTTACTGGTTCTTAGGAGATACTCGGCCTACTTGGGCGGATGGGGTCCATAACGCATCGGTGAACGTCCCTATCGATTCTTCACGTCCTTTGACGGAATGACGTCACCGGAATATGCCCCACTCGATTACGCCCTCGGTCCACGCGGAGCAGAGTCCCCGCTAACACACGGTGTCGTGTCGTGGACTCCAGAATAAGGAAATAACTCTGTGTTGCGTACTGAATTACGCAGACACAAAGTAGGGACGTGCCATCGCTCGTGGCTGACTGGCTGGTGTACTGGCTGGTGTACTGGCTGGCTGGAACTACAAAACACCAACGGTGTTCTTACCAGAATGTAACGTGTTATAGTCTCAATAATAGTCACAGTAGTGCACATGAAATCGATATCCTGATTGCATGGCAATACTAAAAATCATCATATATTACAATGATGAAACATGATAATATGCAATGTACACAAAGATATTTTCACTAATTGGAAGAAGGGGGCTGATGGAATTCATAAGTCGGAAAATGCGATATAACACATTAATGAACAGCCACTATATCTAATGTACCCAACGATATACCTCTTCACAGCCGTACATGTGAATACAGACGTCATTCACAGTTATTTACCATTAGTAAACAAACATTTGACTGCGACAGACTTTACTTTGATCTGACTGCCCGTGGCCAACTGCGCTAACTTAATAAAGAGCAACTGTGGCAAGTATTCTCCTGTGCAGATTCACAGTATTACATTACATTACATTACTAATAATAAACACTGTATACTCTAATCAGACTGTAGGATTCCACAGGCTGACCCAAAGCATCAGTGATTGAAACAAATTATAATTCACATCATGTCCTTATTGCAGCTTACTGATGTATAAATCAGTGCACTTAGAGCAGAACTGTCTGATCTGGCCATCCTGGTCGCAATAGCATTTACAATATTTACAACACACTGCGAACGTAATACGACTTAATAAAATGAATGTACAGACGACTGGGTTAGGAGTTAACATGTGTTTCCCCATAGAGTAATGAAAGTCGTACAGAAAATTCACGTTACAATTGTGACATGTTAAAATTGGCAATATTCTCATGTATTGTACAGGGCGCAGACTGATATTCGATTGAATCGTAACATAAAATTCATTCGTAGGAACGTGCGTCCCGTCCTCCCGTCGTCCCGTCCGTCCGTCCGTCACAAAACTTTAACACTCGGGTAAATGTCTCATAATTTCTTCATCCTTCGACCGATCTCCTTCATATTTCATATACACATCGCTCTAATGGTCCTCTACCGCCCTGTGCCAAATCCACGTTAGTCCTGCCCCCGCCAAGCCCAGGGTTAAGATCACATACTTAGTGCTTCAAAAACTTTAACGCTCAGGTAAATATCTTATAATTCTTCTTTCACGGATCAGCTTCATATTTCATATATGCATTGCTCTAATGGTCCTCTACCGCCCTGTGCCAAATCCACGTTCGTCCTGCCCCCGCCAAGCCCAGGGTCAATGTCACATACTTGGTGCTTCAAAAACTTTAACGCTCAGGTAAAAGAAAATTTTGACTTGGAATTTGGCCTCATTTATTATCAAAGCGATATGTGGGACATCCGTGTTCTATGAACACATTTTCTAGTTTATTAAACTTCACACATGCATAGAAGACGACCCAAAGGTGTGTCGCACGTAAGAATGACAACTCTTGCGTCGTTAATTTCTTGGTCATCTCCCTTTGTTGTTTCGTGCACTGATTTCGTGTCCGGAGCATAACTCGAACACCCTTTGGAATATTTCCATGAAACTTCACACATGCATAGACCACGACCCTAAAGGTGTGTCACGCAAGAATGACAACTCTTGCATCACTAATTTTTTAGTTATCTCCCTTTGTTTTTCCGTCACTGATTTTGTCTCCGGAGCATAACTCGAACACCCTTTTTTCAAACGACTTATGTATCTGGGGAGGGGGATACACATGCGCTTGTCGACAAGCGTCAATTTCTAGTTTGTTTAGAATTTCAACAAGACTGTTCCAGGAATTTTCAACACTGTAGTCTCTAATGAGTTATTCGCAGCATCCCACACTGATATCATCATTAATCTGTTTATAGTTACCTTTGCTGTAGCTTAAGTGTTTGTTTTCATTTACATTTACTTCCATATCACACTAAAATATAAGGAGGTGAAGCTCATAGAAGTTAGTAGGAGTTCATACGAGTTGGAGCTCATAGGAGTTCATATGAATTCAACGGAGCTCATATGAGTTCATAGGAGATCATATGAGTTCATATGAGCTGAAACTCATAGAAGACATACACATGTAGAATAGTGGTGGAGCGATCGTAGCGGTGCGGCAGACATGTACGCTACCAGTTGTGTTCAGCGAACGAGTTCATACCAGTGCCGTACACGTTACACTTTTGACGTTACACTTTTATATAAGTGTATAGAACTAAAAATATTGGTACGAAATGACCAAACATCATGGTCAATTGGTACATGTAGGTATGAAATGACCGAAAAACACGCACTCATGGGTACGAAATGACCAAACCGGGTACGAAATGGTATGGGTACGAATTGTGAGAGTTTATTCCCCGGAATAGTTTTTATATAAAACGAATAAAAAACGGAACTCATAAATGCGGCCATAAGTTATGTCACCTATGACCGATTGTATTATGTGATGTGTCAAATGAAGGCTTTAATGTGGTATATAGATGAACTCATTTCATATACCGAAAGTTATAAATGTGTCCATTGGAAAATACATTTTCTTAGGGTTTTTTTCTCCCTGAAAACGGTGCTCAGATTCCCCGGAACTCATGAATGTATTAAACAATTATATTTCTTAAAACAGTATAGCAATTTGAGATGCACCACATTAATTGTGATATTCGTAGCTTTAGTTTGATATATTGATTTGTATAATTTGTCATTGTGAAAAGTAATTTAATCTGGATTGAAAATAGCACTTTGTTGCGGATTAGACAATAAAAATACAGCGATAATCCCCGGATCTCACGGAAACCTTAATAAATTATACATCCCTTTACCTATTACAATATATTTTATGTTATGTTAAGGAGGAGTCACATAGTTTTAATTTGATACATTGGTCGATATATTTGGAGATTTCTAAAATATGAAACTATTCGCTTTAACAATGCAATTTCCACGGCCTTATTTATCGTCAAATGATCAACTGGTGGTCAACTGAGAAAAGGACAGGGCTGCATTGATTTCCATGCCACGTGTGCTCTAAACATAAATATGCTGTAATATTCTGGTAAGATATAAAGGCATCTTTAATGATTGTACATATTGTCACCGCAAAAAAAGCACAATACGATATAAGTGAACATGAAACTAAACGTACTGCGAACATGTAATTATAAGATAAAATTAGAATATCCTAAAATAATTATAAACAGATAACACGGAAATGGCCCATACGCACACATAAGATAGTTAGCAATGGTAAATTATTATAGTTTATGGAGAACATGTAGACACTGGTAAATCATGAGTCATTGACTGGTATCTGTTTATGGACGGAACATAATCTTCTGTAGGGAACCATACGTCGGCTATATAAAGAGAAATGAAAATGTATTCTTTCATCTAAATTTCATTATGGCAATTCTAATTAATCCATTGATCTTATGTAAAATAGACTATGTTGACTAGCGTTTAACTAAGTATGCTTCAAATTGCGTTACTTTCCATGTACGCCGCTGTACATTCGCACATCAATCAAAATTTACCGCTATGACAAAAACCGATTGAAATACCATTATCATACTAGCGTAGATTCCATATCAGCCGATAAGAACATAATATATTATGCATACATGTACGCACTCTTATTTGACTATTCACAGTTCACTCTTAAATAAGCGAAACATTAAGCATATTTTCCAGCAAATACAACTTATAGTTATCTGGTTACTCAAGTCTGCTGAAGTATTCTAGAGTTGTGCATACGTCCCTGAGCTAGATCACCAGAACAGAATCAGAAAGTGAAGCAGTTGCATGGTCATGCTTTACATTGGTTGCGACAATTAATTCCCATTTTTCTCCTCGGGGATGTATGTAGTAACTAAGTTGATCAATCAACAAGTTGATCAGAACCTACATCGTCTATATCACTTTATCAGGTATGCTAATTTCCCCCATTGACACCTCCCATATGGCACGCTTAATCAATTACGTATAACAAGAAACATTACGCGCTACATAATTGATTTTAATACTCGGCACGTGCCATAAATCTGACCACCCTGAGGGGATTCGCCGAGTCACAAAGCGGGACACAGTCAATAAAATTAATTATTTATCTTGTATTTAAAGGCATACTGTGTCTTCAATCATGAACACAAATTGTAGTAGAGTTGTATCGTTTTCTGAACCCAACTGTACAAGTGAAAATGTTTAACGTCTTATACATATACTTATCGTTTGCAGGTCGTTGTCTTATTGATCGGCGCCAACGACATGGGTTCGCTACGGTTATAAAAATGCCATGCAAAGATATGCTTTGCAAAGTTAAATGGTTTCACAACAAATGTGTATCTGCAAAAATAGACTGACAAGTGGTTTTGCAGTGGATGTTCTTGGTAAGAGGAACAATATATTGACGACAACTGAATAAATGGTCCATACATATATGTGGTTGTGACTGGAGAAATGGGGCTTATGGGTTTTGCGACAAGTGTAGATCCAGACCAACAGTTGTATTCGCACAGCCTGATCAGGGTCTGCACTGTTCGACATATTCAACGAAAAACTCATCCAGCTTAGAGTTTGTTATGTGATTAGGAGCTTTACTGTTCACACATCCCATAAACCCCCTTTCTCCAATTACCGCCATATATTAATATGTCTGTAATAGATCTATATTATTAGCACCGGGTATAGTCGCGCACAGTTTGTTCCGTTTTACATGTATTTTACATTGTATATATTCATATAAAGACGCTGATTATCACACTCATTAAATGAGCACTTGCTTAACATGTATACGTTTCTTGTTGTCATTTACTATTCCAGCATTTTTTGTTATATTTGGGGTTTGAAGTTGTTCTTTTAGTGCGTTTCTAGTAAGCTGTCTAGTGTTGTTTTTTTGGGCGAGTTGTTCTTTGTATCTGAGAAACATAGGACAGTACGGATCACTAGCCCTATGTCCACATTCATGTTGTTGAGTCACGTAGCAGTTGTTGCAAAAATCTTGAGCTCGTGTATTTTTGTATGTGCACGCCGTGTAAGTGTGTGAGTAGCCACATATGGGACATACTGTTTTATTGTTTTTGCAATTGTTTTGCTTATGACCGAATTGTTGGCATTTGTTACATCTAATGGGACGGGATATCGTGATGCCTATGTTGATATCATTTCCGCAATTGATGTAGCTAGCAGGTGTTATGGTGAATGGTAGAGTGGGTGAGTTAAATTTAATTAGAAGTGTTGATTTGTTTTTGCCTATGTGATGTGCTTCAGTTATTTTGTTTTTTCCAGCGTCTAGTGCTGTCATTAGTTCTTCTTTGTTAAGTCGTGTGAAGTCTGGATGATCTGCAATCCCCAGAGTGACTGTTTGGTTTGGTTGTTGTTTAGTGGATGGGTGTTGTCTGTTTGTGTTTTGGTGCGACAAGTGTCTGAACTCAACTCCAGTCATGCCAACTGGGGTTGTGAAGCTTTTTCCTTTGTTAGTGTAGCGATTCGGTAGTTTAATTTTGAAGATGTCTGGTGCATCCATGCCACAGCTGATTTCGGCTTGATTTATATTGCCTCCTACATAGGACAGGAAAGCCAGAACAAATTGTGGAATAGTTACTGACCTACGCCTGGGGCCCTCTATTTTGAAATGTAGAGTGTCCGTCCAGGTTCCTGATTGGTTTGCCTGTCTGCTCTGTGTGTATTGCTGTGTCTCCGGGGTGCCGGTGGTGTGGGTGAATTATGTGCTCGTCTGTTGTTGGCTAATTTAGCTTCGGGTGATTTGCTATCAGGTGACAATGTCGAGTTGTCTTCCCTGGCGCTTTTTCTTGTGCTTTTGGAGATGGGAGTAGACATTTCAGCCATGTTTAAGTTTTTGTTTTGGTTGTTGGTTTGTTTTAGTTGTTGTTGTTGTTGTTGGTTTTGTTTTTTTTAGTTTATATTTACTGAGGAAGGGAAACAGAAACAGTCAACAATATTATATTTATATAGTATATTTTATTGTTATTTTTATTTTTATTATGTTTTATCTCCGTTTTCTATTTTAAGTGCTATATCAAGTGTTAAATATTACCTGATTTGTTACTGTCAACAAAAACTTCTATGTTCTGTAGCTGTATGCTGCTGGCTTCACCGTTCTTTACCGTTCTTTACCGTTTGTCACGAAAATATCACGAAAATGTCCGTATATGGAGATCTGATTGAATGGTTAACTTAACTTAACTTAAGGCATGTGACGTAACGTAATGAAGTTATAAATTTAATTTAGAGTATTGTTTGTTACGACTGTATCTTAAATCGGTTGATTATGAGATGATATAGCCGGTTTCGGTGTAAGATTTTCAAGTGATTTATGTTTAGAAGGCTTTGGAAGGAGGACTTTTTGTTTTACTTTTTAGTTTTGTTTTTTTTTTACAACAGACCCTAGTCTAAGTCAAGATGCGATATATTGTGTAACGTAAAGTTTATTTTCAATACAGCATACAACACTACACACACGAGTCGAGAGTACGAGTTTATTGAATGATTTACACAAATACATATACTCGTTGAATCAATCTATACATCCCGTGACTGACCAATAATTGTTTGTATTGTACTCTGCAGGAGGTGTGATAATTCTGTATAATGCTATTCAAATGTTTGTACAGTACATTAAGTCGCTAATAAGAATGAGTTTAATGGTATTCTACACCAGTATAGAGAGTTGTTTTCCAACTTTGACTTCTTTTGATCTGCACTGTCTGGTCTCTCTTTGGTGGGAACTGGAATAATACTATAGTACAGTGTAGTATAGAGTGTGATAAGCTATCAACATAATATACAGATATATTAGCTTAAATGTAATGTAACGCAACACTTGCATAACAATGGAAATCCTAATTTTACGACGAAAAACAATGCAGAAATTTCAGTTATTTTAGATGATATAGCAAAATGTTTACCTGGTTTTTCCAGTGGACTCCGGTAGACTCAGATCGTTGTCAGTATCTTCACAATACACAACATAAATACTTACTAATGCTACACAAATACTTACTAACTTGATGTAAGAGTGAAATATGATATCTAATCTCAGTGATATTGTTATGGTCAGAGCAAATATTATAATACGTCCGTTCACCTTGAGTGTCCAGTCGATTATGTGGAAATTGCAAACATGTTAGGATTAATAATTTGGTGGGTTTCCACCAATGATATTTGTCTGTTCAATGGCAATCCAGGCGGAACCAGATTTCATGCAGGGACATTCAGTCTAGGCGGAACAAAAGGTGTGGTCATTCAGACTTTGTAATATCAATAATTAATCAAACATATTACCGTCAAAGCGGTTTATGACAAGGGCTAACTGCGAAATGGCAAACGCGGAACAAAGAACGAGACATATTACCTGGCTTGTATAACATATGTAGAGATGCAAGCTTAGAGATTATATGTGGCATAGTTATCACCACATATTTGAGACCCATTATCAATATTACACCTTCATAACTTTATCAGAATGATATGTGTTTGATCATTAATAATAAAATACACATCTACAGAAACATATTTCGACAATGTAAACACAATATTTGAACTGCAAATTTCCTACATGTTTAAAGGAATACAAACATCAATATGATTGGACAAGTATGACTATTCCAACAGTTTACATGCATTTCCCGAAACATTTATATAATAATATACGGACCTATAATCATGATAATTATTTATACTATAACATTAATATACGCATACATATTCAAATTGTAAAATGTGACCCACAAAAGAAATCATCTAGTTAAATTATCATCATAACATCTACACTGGTCACAATTTTACCGACGCATATTTTCAGAAGGAACCAATTAACATGATCTATAAGTATCTATACTTATGTTTAGAATAATGTTTAGACCCATCAAACTTAAACAGTTAATATGGTGCCCGGTCGGACGAGTGGTTAGCACAACTGAATCGGGTAGCTCCGAACGCCAATGCCTTTGACTGACGGCTGGCGTCAAACAAATAGCAAACCCTAGATCATTTTAACGATATCCTGCGAGCTGCCGCCCCCTGGGTGGACTCTGTATTAACTCCCGAACGGACCGTATGGGGACGGGGCCGCGGGGGGCGGTGTCAGCGTATGGCTGGCCGCCACTTGGGAATCCCGTCCGCTTGCGGCTGCGAAGGCCATTCTAGCATAATCCATAGCTAAAACTAACATACAAGTAATCCCACCCAATGGGTATGTACTCGATCGGAATTGGCCCAGGAAAGTTTCTTGCGTATGGACTGCCTTATCGAGGATTAGTACTGGGAAATTAACGAGACGATATGTACAGGCTCGTGTGGGCTAACACATGAATCCAAAATTAACATACAAGTAATCCCACCCAACGAGTGTACGGAATTCTACCCACCACAATCCCGATATGCTATTATGTACTATGTTAGACTAGGACTTAGTAGATTATATTTAGTAGTAGTGGTAAGGGTAATGAGTGGAAAGAGGAAGGGTCAACAATTGGTCTGGTACCGGTGGAACTCGCTTCACTGACGAAGCCTGTTTAGTCGGTGACGGACGGACTCTTCTTGCACGCATTATTGTTGGTCTGCCTTCTAACCACTCAAGCCAGACTACTTCTGGTATTTTAATCAAGCTGCAACAATAGGGTGAGTGGTGGGATTTTACATATATGCATAGACGTACTTGTATATATATCCATGTACATATATAGAGCGTGCAACGTCTGATAACAAAATATATTGGACTCGCAGAGATTGACATCGATCCGTGCATGAAATGCCACGGCTTCGTTCGGTCTCTGCGAAGCTCCGTGACAGCTGGTGTCGTGGGGATACCGAATACGTCACAATCCAAATAACTGCATAGCGGTCTGGTCGATTGGTGGGTAGTAAGTCGGAAACAAGTGCCGCTCTAATATAAACTTGTATTTTAACTGTAATGTAATTTTAAAATTGGCCCTATACTACATCAATAAAAAACACATAGGAACACATACGTCTAGGTCCACACTGTCGCCGAGGAGTAATCATAATACACATATGTATACATGTCCATGATATGTACATATACAAAAATATATAGCATAACCAGGAGTCCCATTTCCAATACACGAAACAGATAGGGACCATACAATTGATGCTGAATAAACCATACATGTTCTTCTCCCAAGATTCGTTGTAGCACCAATGCGTCACCAACGAAGCGACACCGAGAGGACCGCATCCAGGTACACCGATACTTGTCTAGTAAGTAGACAAATATCAACCACTCTCACTAGGTCACAACTGGTCTGGTCCATCCCAGGCAAGCGTCCAGGGAGTTCAGAATCTGCGGACGTAATACACTCATGTCACCCATATGTCCACTCAGTCCATCCTATGATGGACCGCGCAAGACACGGGGGCGGCTCATAGCTCCCTTACGTGTGTCTCGTCCCGAATGGCAGGGGTGACAGTTTTTTGTAATAATACTATCCAAGCACGCAAAATATCTTTACTTCCGCCCAATACGGACGGTCCCTTACACGCATAGGCATTATACATGTACACAATACTCCGCACAGCAGCGTGTAGTGTAGTAAAGAATATGCATAACATAAACAAATATAAACTCACACACCCATTGTGTCCGGTAAAACCACTAAGGCGACCAAGTCAACATATGAAGTCATTGAAGGACAGAAGCTGCTCCCGCTGATTGAAAGCCGGAGTGCTTGGTGAACCCGGGTGTCACAAATAACCGGTGGATCCACTCCATGCAGACACGACGCTAGAAGAAAGAAGCTCAAGAACGGAGGATTTCTGCCTGCAACAATATACCTCAAAGCGCCGAACTGTTTCTGTGCAGTTAGTGGTCGAGCCGGGCATAATGGTCTCATCATATTGTCCATATAGTCAATCAACAGAATCTGGCCCTATGGGGACCAGCTATTTCGCCCTTAGGGCAGTAGATGAGCCAAGTCAATATGACATTGGACATAACAGACAGACACACTTAGATAGGCACGCACCCACAACATATACATACACAATCCAGATAAGGGCATCTGTGATTTTCATGCACACAGCTCACTCAAACACAAACCAGATGCGGTCCTCGCGGTGTAGCCAGACGCATACGACACCAACAAAGAGAAGATCAGAACGAAATAAAACAAACTTAATCCCCCCTCCTTGGGGACAAGGCCTCGCTCGTGTCTACCACCCACTCAGTGGGAGGTGGCCTAGGCCTCTGTGGACCCGACATCGGGTCGTTTCCTCTGTGTTGCATACTGGGCAGTGTCATGCTATATGCGCCTTGGGATCTGTGGCGGAATGAGCTGCCTGGGTGTTGCCAGTGGCGGCCTTGTGGGTGGCTTGGGCATGGCTTGCCTGTCTCCTCGTCGCTGCGGGTGGCGGTTGCGGTGCGGAGCCTCCGGTTGTCACTGGCTGCGGTGTCCCGGTCTGCTGTGGGTGGGTCGGTGGCTCGGCTGCTCCGGCTCGGCCTGCGCTGTTGCTCCTCTGTGGGCGTTGGATTTGCCCATATCACGTGGATCCGTCTCTGCTTGATCTGTCTTGCCTCGTCCAACCCTCTAATAGCATTAGCAGGTAATATAACAATGTAACGGCTGAGTATCCATATATCATGTGCACGCACACTCGGCCCTTTTCACGGTCTGACATATCGGCATTGTGCAATAGGAGAATGAACTAATTAGGTTAAGCTCACCGCCTCATCGTCTCCTTCATTTAATGCACATATTTCGACTGTATCGCATATATTAGTAAATTCGGAAACAAATGGGCCAACGGCCATTGGCCTGATCATTTACGGGCACATGCCCGGGTATGGAAGGTCTTCGAGCCATTTCCCACCCTTAAATATAAGAATACAGTTTAGAATAATGTCATTCGCGATTCACTGATTGAATTGCGAGCAGTGATCGAAGACCCTGAACCGAATGTACATATTGATGTAGGCTGATTTGGGTCTATATTAGGCAACAATACACAAGTCCACATATACACTTTAATTCCGAAATGCAGCACATACAAAGATACCTGGTCTCAACTATACATAATAAGCCTGTATCGGCTGATTGAACTCTCTTTGGTGGGTCAATATTCGTTAACAAATTTTGATAGCTTTAAAGTGGTCGATCTTTATAATTTATACATCATATTAAAACATAGAGATACACATTTTAGTTGGTGTATTATTGGTCATGATTGATTATACATTATTGAAATTAGAATGGCTTATAAAAAGGTTCCGCGGATTGTATGTACTGTTAAACCGAATCCGGCACTGCGAATTTTAGCAAAAATAATTTGTTTTTGTTTACGCTTGTCGTCGGTTAATCGTTACAGTCAATTTATTAAATTAAAGCATATAGACTATAATGTTCAATATGACATGTAATTTTGATAACACTGTTTATAAATTATGGACGGTTCCGTGGGTTCCGGGGAATCTAAGCTCCATTTTACCGTTGCAAAGGCAGGTGCGGATACAGAAATAATTGCGGAGGGGGGTCGTTAATTAAGATTCGGCATGGCCAACCTCCGCGAGCGCGAAATCGATAAAGAGGGAAATGGGGGGGGGGGGGGCGGTCTGGGGGTTCTCCCCCATGAATTTTTTAGATGCCAGATCGCCGCAGATGAGATTTCCTGACACCTAGGCCACGAAAAAAAGAGCAGAGGGGGGGGGGGGTGGTCCGGACCTGAAAGGAATGTGCACATTTTTGCTAACTTCAGTTGAATATTTATATTAATTACACACATCGTAGACATACATATTATACACCAAATTAAAGTATGGAGACATACCTTTAATTTCATACATTTCCCATAAAAATAGGTATTATAAAATATGAATTATAACCGTTAAGGTTCCGTTTATTACCGCATAAGAAGTGCAAGAGTTCCGGCGAATAAACCTGTCCGGTACGAATTGACCCGGAAACCTTTTGAATAACCCCTCGGCGATTTCGCACCATTTGGTATTTTCTAACCTACCAGGAAGGACGTATGCGCCATGTTCAGGAAGAAATGACAGAGACTAACTAATTATTTAAACACATTTTATTCACGTCAGCTATTATTATAATACACAGTGTATATATTTCAGAACTATTATGTCACTGAATACAATAATTATAGCTTAGATAATGTCAGTACAGTACGGATGTCTTTTAGGTGGCAGTCCTCGGCATAGGACTAGGAGCTTTATGTGATGAACAAAAACCCGATGTGATTATCCAGTTACACTGAGGATTAGTAAATATATAAAAAAACACATGTCTTGGTTTGTGAAAATGTTCTAGAATTAATTAGCCACCATCATATGATGTTTTCCACGGGTGGCACGATTTACCCAAATCTACCCAAATCTTCATATAATGACTATATGTGTTAATAAATAAAGCTATACACATCATAATTATAACGATATTTGGACTTTACTTACATAATGTATGTCATTAATTTGCTCATACCAGGGCGCATGTTAATGTTTTGATGCAAAATGGAAATATTTGTATATGAAATAAAGGGAGAGTACCGCGATAAATTTATACTGGGAAGCCAAGGAAGATAATCCACTTTATAATGGCTAAACATGCTAAATGGGAATGATGATTTTGAAATACAAATAAAAAACTGTAAAACCTCTCTAAAGTTGATAAGAGTAATCCTACCGGTATTACTTTTAAATAGGGGAAGGGGCCAAGTGACTGGTGCGGTATGGACCTGGCACCAGGTCGGGTTATTCTAATTTCAGGGCTGAATATGTTGTATCTCGATGTAAATATTCTGTTCTGATTTTGGGATTTCCCCCCCAATGCAGCAGGTTAAAACGGGATCGAACCTGTTTGCCCGGCCTTACATGACCTTAGCTGTTGATAGGCCGTTAAACACCAATGAAAAAACTCTCTAAAGTTGACATACAAGGAGACAGTGTGAAGGTGTCAACCGTATACTAGCCATTTTCGCCCGCCAGGACGTGTAGCAATCTTGTATATAATCACTTGTTGAGGCTATACCTCTAGGGAAATTGCAATCACAGTCATATCAGGGTCTACACTACATCTTGTACATAATCACTGTATACCGAATACACATAGACCTAGGTCTGTGCCGTATACAAGCAAGCCGCGTGTCGCCTGCCAGGACTAATAGCCATCTTATAACAATCACTTGTTGAGGCTATACCTTCTAGGGGAAATTTACAATCACAGTCTGATCAGGGTCTACCCGGTTCCCCATTTTGTGCATAACCACTTGTTGAGGCTATACATGTGGAGAAAATATGCATTCAGAATCTAATCAGGATCTACACAGTTTCCCATATTGTACATAATCGACTATATATAACGAGCTACCCCACTAAAATATACTGTGTTCTGATCAATACAATATAATATTGGGCTTTGTCTACATAGAGGTGTGAAAAACATTCAAGCTATTTGACAAGATATACAAACCATACACACATTTAAAAAATATATATATTGCATGCATATTAAGGTTCATATATCACTATGAAGGTGACCGGTTAGACAGTTGGACTAGTATATGTGCCATATGAAATCATGATCGATGGAAACTTAAAGTTAGACAACTGAGACATAATTAATGAGTCTCGATCATGATAGTTTCCCTTTATAATAATGCTACATGTATATTAATCGCTTTCCCGCGGAAATATGTGCTTTATTCTTCCTTTTTTTCGGTAAAAATGTGCTTGTTGTATAATATACTAATGATATATTGTAGAAAACGTATATAATATAATCATAAATGTTATTTTTAATGAAGATTTGGGTAAATCATGCTGCCGGTTTTCCACTGCATAAAACATTTTTCTACAAAAATATGTGATTTTGCTTGCATCTGTGTCATGCTGACATGATTTCAGTTGCAGAAGAGTGCGAAACTGCTGCTCGGAATTTTCATCCGAAATATTGGCAGCCATTTTATCTGTCAGAAAGGCAGGTCTACTGCTCGAAAACAAAACGGTCAGTACCAGTACAGACTATGATCAGTGTGACAAGGTGTGATTGCAGAATTGGTACAATTAGCAAGTATTAGTGCAAACTCCGCATGGGATATTTGAAATCCATGTTGTGAAATGTGTGGCCGCGGCCAAATAAATGCAGATTCGGGCACATTTTGTGTAAACACAGCAGAGTGCAGACAGCCTGTGCATTATGTCTGAATTGGCTTTTGTTGTTAATATACCTCTTGTACCTATCAGGTAGCAAGTGCATGCAGCAAACAGATTATGTGAAGTGAAAATAGTCACAAATAAGTTTCGGCTGCGGTCTCGGGCCCGAAAACTCCATACATTGCCTAAAATGTGTGAGGACTGCCACCTTAGTGTTACTATTTCATCTGTCTTTCAATTTTCTGCAATTTACTTAGCTGCACGTTTTCCGCTTTATAGGCAACAGGTTGCACTATATCGCTACACCACGCTACACAGTAACAATGTGCGTAATAGCATTTACATTTCGCGCACTAAAATATAGAAAAAACCTGCAGGGTGTTGACATTCATTAAATTTGCTATATTGTTATTGAGAGACAATTATAC
>CM055270.1:97833851-97900447 GCA_029237695.1 Conchocele bisecta
CAATGTCACATACTTTGTGCTTCAAAAACTTTAACGCTAAGGTAAAAAAAAAAAAATAAAAAAAAAAAAAAAAATTTGACTTGGAATTTGGCCTCATTTATTATCAAAGCGATATGTGGGGCATCCGTGTTCTATGAACACATTTTCTAGTTTCCTATTTTCTGACCAATATGTTCCTATTTTTCCTATTTTCTGGCCTTTTTGAAAAGCCGCACACATTTTTGCCTAATTTACCTATAAGTGAAATTGACAATATAGATGAATACTGTACATTGTAACATAACTACACATAACACTAGTATTCAACTGCGTTAGATGGCTATGGCAATTTCCTGTGCCATTTTCCAACAGTTCATCGTTCAAATTTGCATTTTCGATTAATTGTAAAGTAGTTTGTACTTGTACTTTGTACATTGGAAGGTAATAAATATTTTGCTGACCTGTGTACAAAATATTGAAAGGCATTAGCGTTCCTTGCCACCAGAGCTGCTTTTTATTCCCCCGGTATATAAAGTATGTCGAGGGGTATATATCTTTCGAATTTCCGTCTGTTCCTTTGGAACATTTGCGTGAAAGATTTTACGTACATGTACTTTATGTCTCTGCAACCCCGTTATGGATTCACATGAAAATTGATATGCATGTTTATCATCCTCCCTATATTAATTTTGCACGATACCCATAGTCCCCACATTTTCAAGGTCAAATTATGTAGAGATTTGCTTTAAAGATTTATGTAAAATTCCATTTAATGTTTTTAAGTACATTCACCCATCACTAGATTAGCTTAAAAATTCATACGCATTGATACAGTTTTCCAAATAATGCACTAAATCATGTCTTCGTAATTCAATGCTGACTTATGATTTCTCTCCACACTACATGTGTACTCCCGACTTTATATGACCTTGGCTATTGAATTGACATTAAACCCCATTTCATCATCATCATCCTCATCCTGTCTTCATGATGTGGTTAAATCTTCATAGCAAATAAATGCATAATCATTAACCTTAATATACTAAATACTGTTCATACCAGATTGTAATGTGAATTTGCTACAAGATTAAATATACTGAGCAAAACTAGAAACGTCCCTCCATGTTTAAGGAAAGATTCATCAAAAACCAAAAGCGTTACTTTTAAAAATCAAAATGGAAAAACAAGTTCATTCATTTCTGTATCAAAGCCAATAAATTGCATTTGGATATCTTGTTAAATATTCGAGAGATAACCGGCCAAGGGCGGTAGGGGTCAAAATCAAAAATCACAAAAACTCAGAAATGTGTTACTTAATGTTTAGAGATGGAATTTCAATAAGTAATGTGGCAAATTCAGTAAATCTCGTTAGTACCGAGTGTGGCCACCATTTGCATGAATGCATGCAATGATCCTACGCCGCATCGACGTGACGTAACGCAATACCAGTGCGTTGGGCAAATTCCTCCATTCCCGTTGTAACGCCCGTGTAAGATCGCGAACATTGTCAATCTGATGGTTAGCTCGTGCTTTGCGGCCCAGCTCATCCCATATGTGCTCAATGGGATTGAGATCCGGGGAGACCGCGGGCCATGGCATGACGTCGACGTTGTTTTGCTGTAAGTATTGAGTGGTGACCCTGGCTACGTGAGGGCGGGCATTGTCGTGCATCAATGTCACACCAGGACCATGCTGACGGATAAATGGTAAGGCATGTGCATTTAGCACATCTCCAACATAACGTTGTGCATTGATGTTGCCCTGTACAACAACCAAATCTGTCTTTCGGTTTCCATGATCCCACCCCAGACCATTACGCTCCCTCCCCCAAACCTGTTCTTCTCAACAATGCAACAATCGGTGAATCTTTCATTTTTACGCCTGTATACCCGTAATCTTCCGTCAGCATGACTAACTGTGAACCGAGATTCATCGGTGAACAAAACTCGGTTCCAGTCAGCCCTTCTCCAGTTCAGATGACGTCGCGCCCATAACAGTCTGGCAGCACGGTGACGTTGGGTCATTATCTGACCAGTGTACGGGCGGCGTGCCCGGATTGGTTGGGCGTTACGACGTAACCGGTTGCGAATGGTCTGCCCTGAGACACCGTATCGCCTAGCAGTGACTGTGGCTGCCAATCGACGTTGACGTAAGTGCGTCAACGTAATGTAACGATCGGCTCTAGCCGTCGTTACACGAGGCCTACCAGGTCGCTGCCGGTCGTGAACAGCCCCAGTCTGCTGGTACCGGGCTGCAAGACGATCAATCGTCTTCCGACAGCAACCAAACCGAGGCGCGACCGCCCTGGCGGCCATCCCACCCGCAAGCATCCCAATTGCCTGATTTCGCTCGTTTTCGGAAAGCCGTGGCATATCGAAAACAGTGAAAAATTAAAAAAGTTTTCCGAATCAACGTTCCGGTCACTGGCCGCTATGTAAACCGTGTGTATCGGCTAAACTCTACACGATCGTATTCTGAACATCGCCACGGTTTAAAATACATGTGCTTTGAACATGTGGTACATACATAGACAGAGCTACACCGGCTATAAAACAGGGACGTTTCTAGTTTTGTTGAGTATATATACTTATCGGTGCTGGATGTGGTGATGTGCCTTACGTCAGGATGAATAGTTCAACAGTTACATTGTATCTTGCCTGATCTGAAAATTAATGTATTTATATGTTTTATCCGTGCATGCGTCCGTTCGTCCGTAAGGCAATGCATAAGTTTTCAATTAATTCCTTAACTTCTTCACCAATTTCAATAATATTTGCCCACAATGTCTGTCTAGGGATGGTGCTTTGTTTCTCATACGACCCACGCCCGAACAGCCAAGGTCAAGGTCACTGGGGACTTATGTTCACCTTCTTTGTAAGGCAAAAGTGTTTTAAGTTTTTAATGTTTTCTCAATAACTGCTTAACTCGTTCACCAATTTCAATAATATTTACCCACAATGTCTGTCTTGGGATTGGCCTGAGCTTTGTAATAACGGTGCCCTTTTACTATCAAGGATGCAGGTGGGGGCATCCATGTTCTATGAACACATTTTCTAGTTAGTAATATAAATATAAATGTTCAACCAACTCATCAATGATGATTATATGGTGATTGCTGCTAATGTCTGCTTTAATACTACCCTTTGGTTATTCTGTGTTTGAAAACACTAGCTTTCTATATAGTCTAAGCCCTACCATATATGTGGAGATGGGTCACTGCTGTCTCTGATTCCTAGAAACGAATTGCTGTAGGAATTATTATTATGTCCTACATGTAGTTTAATATTGTAAGTGGTGACTGAAAATAACAGACCTAGAAACTGATTTTGGTGCCGTAAGGGCACTTGAAATCAAATCAATACATAATTTCAGTGCTGAATTGGCAAATACAGGTGTATTCCCAGCTCTATACACTTAAGTTGAAACTTTCTGAGCCTGAAACACCAATAAATAGTCAATATTATGATATGTCGTCCATTTTGTCTGGCTATATGCAAATATTCCTGGTCTATTGTGGCCTTGTTAGCTAACCAACTTAATGCTTTGCCAATTTGTGTAATAGCCAATACAACCTTCAATATGTGGTTATAATTGCTTAATGTGCTGTATGTAATGGTCAGGGGCGACGGAAGGGGGGGCATATTGTTAGGTCCCCCCCCCCCCACCCCCAATAATTATGTAATAAAGCACATATCATCCTCAAACTTGCTGAGAATGCAGGAAATGGTGTTTCACGCCTCTTACATTTTCAAAATTTACCGTAGAGCATGCCCCCGGACCCCCTAGCAACATCTGGCCATTTGTGCCCTCAAGATTGGGCCCTGAGGATGCAGGAAATGTCATTTCACTCCTCGTACATTTTTAAAATTTACTGTGGAGCATGTCCCCGTACCCACCTAGCAACATCGGGCCATTTGGGCCCTGAAGACTGGGCCCTGAGGATGCAGGAAATGGCGTTTCACTCACTCCTCTTAGATTTAAAAAAAAAATTGGGGGGAGCATGCCCCCACCCCCGGACCCCCCCCCCCCCCCCACCCCCCCCCCCCCCCCCCCCCCCCCCCCCCCCCCCTAGCAACATCCAGGCCCTTTGGGTCCTCAAGACTGGGACCTGACAATGCAGGAAATGGCGTTTCACGCCTCTTACATTTTCAAAATTTACTGTGGAGCATGTCCCCGGACCCCCCTAGCAACATCGGGCCATTTGGGCCCTGAGGATGTAGGAAATGGCATTTCATGCCCCTTAGATTTAAAAAATTTCTGGGGGAGCATGGCCCTGGACACCCCTGGCAAAATTGGGCCCTCACTATTGGGCCCCCCGCCTCCCAATAATTTTCCCGTTGGGATACTACTACGTTATTGGCCGTTTGACACCGCAGCACACATGTATACATCACAACATGATGCATGCTATGTGCATTTCTGACAACAAGCCGTGACGTCTGGATCTAAATATAACTGTCTACATATTGGAAAATTTAGTGGATATTGGAGAAAGAGTCGCATGTGATTAATCGAGACATAATCCTATTCTTTCATTGGTCGAGAAACTAAGGCAAACAATGAATATTAAAATTGCTTATTGTTTCTGTATTAATACAACACCACATTCTCATTCATAAAATATATATATATATATATATTTTCAAAACATAACAAAGACAAGGGTGGATTGGGTTGGCTGAAGGTATGGCGGCCAACATATATGTACATTACTTTAATTAATATAGCACAAGTAGTGTGTCAAAATCTTGTATTTGGATCTTGAAGCAATTAATAACTTAAAAGTTATAGTCTTTGAGCAATACAACACAAATTATCAATACAAATATTAAAAGGTCAGATTGGCCATAAAATATAATTTTATTTCTATTTTACACTATTTTTTCACCATCTGAATTCCTATTTTATTCCTATTTTTTCACTGTCTGAATTCCTATTTTCCTATTTTTTTGGACCCATCCCTCACTTGACGGCCTGCCAATGTCAAGGTCAAATTACTTTGAATTTTTTTGTTGAAGTTTTTTCGTGTACTATATCTCTGCAACTGCTTCACCCATTACCTTGATACTTCACGTGTGTCGGGTTAAAGTTTTTGGGCCCAACAATCGGTGCCCTGGTACCGAATTTAGAAGGAGGGGCATATCCAATTACTGATAGCGTCCCTAGCCTGTCAGTTATACACTGGCTTTATAAATAGAAACACCATTAAACAGCAGCACATGTTTGTTCGTTCTGCTCCAATGTTTAGAACAGTGAGGGGGCTGCTGCGGATAGCCAGTGTATGTGTTTCTGTACTGACCAGTATCTAGATATATGGTACTGAGGTTTGTTATCAAGTTTGTGGTCCCATAAAACACACAAATGATACAGTGTATACCAGTCCCTCTAATATTATGTGTATGTTTTATTTGTGCAGGAAAATGATTGAGCATTTACTCAAAGTGTTGAAAATTATATAGTATGTTGCTGCTAACTATCAAAGCAATGATTATTTTGATGCTATTATAGAAATAGAAGAAAATAAAAGAAAATAAAATTGAATGAAACAGCTTTCCATGTGTCACACAATGACAAAATGGGGCTTATTGAGTTGTTGACCAGTTTAACTCGCATTCAGATAGCACATGACTACAGCATAATGCAGTTTACATCATTAATTAGAGCCATCATGAATGACTACCAAACTAAACAGTGTAGATCCTGATGAGGTTGCGAGGATGCACCAGCTGATCCGGGGATATGCATGTCGTAACGTGTCCACGTGTCCATTTACTTAGAGTGTGTCACATACATATAGTGAAACCTATGTTGTACTTCTGGACCTATCTCCGATGTATTTTGTAAGTATATGTAGTAACCAATATTTCAGAATATGTGTTTGTAATAAGTCGGTATTTGATAAAAATGTGTAACTGTGTCATGTCATTCCACATATAACCCGTCCCAGTTAGACTGCATTTCTGCAGATATACTGTATACTATAATTATGCTGACAGCTAATTATAATTAGAGACCAGTGTTGAAATAGCCATACTGGTATGTGTTAGGATACAGAAATAAAGCTGCTAGCAAACGTGAATTCAAGTAGTCATGTGAATTCTAGATCAGACTGCACATCCATGCTGTTTTGTGAATGTGCATATTAACCTGAGTTTATACGGTTTATAATTAGTATGTACACTGCATTTTCACAGCCACTGTATCAAGTTGCTAGGCGACATATTTCTCTTGCTGGTCTATTAAACCATGGTTTGGTTTCATTCACTTTGTTATGTGCATACCAGACACATATTTTATTTGATATTACTGTCCAAAATCAAAGTTGTGAGGCTGGCACACTGTCTGATGTTGACTATCTAAACACCATACAGGCAGTTACAGCTGTTAGCGTTATCTCTAAACACGTGGGATTGTTTACAATGTCGGGTCATGAACTCAGCTCTATGAATGAATTACATATGTAACAGCTACGCTCCGCCCGGCAAGTTTGAATCAGTTGTCAGTTGAGTACATTGTATTACTTCAAAGGCACATTTACATTTGTTTTCTTCAATCCGAATTTTGCTAAGCCTTTCATAGTTGTATTATCTATGCCTGTGTGAAATAGTGTAATTATTTGTTCAATGGTATTTCTAAAATATCTTAAAATGTGTCCCTGAAGTGAAGCATGCATAAAATTATCAAAAAGCCTGCCCAACGCCATCTGGTGGCTTTTATATCCCAGTTGGGCCTTTAAAGTTTTTCCATCTACTATATCTATTTTTAGCTCACCTGAGCAAAGCTCATGTGAGCAATTGTTACCGCAATGTGTCCGTCGTCCGTCGTCGTCCGTGAACATTTTCAAACGTCTTCTCCTCGGTAACTATTGGGTCTATTGTCACCAAACTTCATGGTCATGGTCCATAGGTAGGGGGATTACAAATTTGTTAAAATGACGTCATTACGTAATCCAAGATGGCCGCCGTCTAAAAATAGCACAAATTCTTAAAAAATCTTCTTCTCAAGAACCGCCAACCGGATTTCGACGAAACTTGGTAGGAATGATCGATGTACATTGCTCTTTCAAATTTGTTAAAATGGTGACCCCGGGGTCAAAAATGGGCGTGGCCCGTGGGGTCAAATTGGGGTCAAATTTTTATTTTTGACTGAATATGGTCATGTCATATATCAAATTGAAAGTATCAATGAGGTGATCACTCTAGTGCATTTTTTTGTCGAAATCGGATTGTTTTGTCATCCAAGATGGCCGCCGAAAGGTCAAAAGGTCGTTCTTTTATTAGAGATTTCAAAATTCTTCTTCACATGAACCGCTTGGCCCATGGTAGCCAAACTTAAAATTTATGGCCCATGGGTGAAGCCTTTTCAGATTTGTTAAAATGGAGGTCATCGCTAATCCAAGATGGCCGCCATCTAAAAATAGCATAAATTCTTAAAGAATCTTCTTCTCATGAACCGCTAGCCGGATTTCGACGAAACTTGGTAGGAATGATCGATGTACATTGCTCTTTCTAAGTTGTTAAAATGGTGACCCCGGCGTCAAAAATGGGCGTGGCCCGTGGGGTCAAATTTTATTTTTGACCAAATATGGTCATGTTATATATCAAATCGAAGGTATCAATGAGGCGATCACTCTGGTACATTTTTTGTCAAAATCGGATTGTTATGTCATCCAAGATGGCCGCCGAAATGTCAAAAGGTCATTCTTTTATTAGAGATTTCAAAATTCTTCTTCACATGAACCGCTTGGCCCATGGTAGCCAAACTTAAAAGTTATGGTACATGGGTGAACCGTTTTCAGATTTGTTAAAATGGAGGTTATCACTAATCCAAGATGGCCGCCATCTAAAAATAGCATAAATTATTAAAAATTCTTCTTCTCATGAACCGCTGGCGGGATTTTGACTAAACTTGGTAGGAATGATCGATTTACAATGCTCTTTCAAAGTTGTGAAAATGGTGACCCCGGGGTCAAAAATGGGCATGGCCCGTGGGGTCAAATTGGGGGCATATTTTATTTTTGACCGAATATGCTCATGCCATATATCAAATTGAAGGTATCGATGAGGCGATTGCTCTGGTGCAATATTTGTCGGAATCGGATGATTATGTCATCCATGATGGCCACCAAAAGGTCCATTTATTCAAGATTTTGAACGTCTTTTTCTCAGGAACCACATGGCCGATGCTGGCCAAACTTCAGAGGAAGTTAAGATCCTTGGGTGAAGCATTTTCAGATTTGGTAAAATGACAGTCATCGCTTAATCCAAGATGACCGCCATCTAAAAATGGCACAATTGTTTTAAAACACATGAACTCAATGTCACATTCTCCTCTTGTGTTCATGGAGTCAGGTGAGCGAATTAGGGACATCATGGCCCTCTTGTTTTAGTTTCCATGCCCCGCCCCAAGGCGCGACATGCAGGCCACGGCCATCTAGTCTACAAAAAGTGGGTATAATTATGTTATCCAAGTGTCTATGCTTGGAAAAAACCTGGCCTTCGTGGCTTTGCCTCGTTTCTTGTTACTGTGTAGCGTCGTGTAGTGATATAGTTCAACCTATTACCTATACAGTGGAAAACATGCAGCTAAATATCTTCATGTTGCACACATGCATTACTCAGTAACGATACATCCTTCCACATTTATACTGTAGTGTCCGTTTTTGGTGATGATACACGATCGCCCGGTTAGCTCGGTGGGTAAGAGTATGAGTGGTGGGTCATGTCATACGTCCCGTTTCTAACGCACTAGGGTTCTAACGCGTTACTTATGAGAAGTAAATGTATGAACTATATAGTAAAATACATATTTCTGAAGTGTTACTTCTCAAAAGTAACGCGTTAGAACTCTTAACGCGTTAGAAATCAGAAGTATTACGTTAGAAACGAGAAGCAACGCGTTATAAATGTCCAGGTCAGCGCTTCGTTTTATAAGTGCAGTTATAACGCATTACTGATGTATATAATAAAATTGTATTTAGTAACTCGTTACTTTCATCTTCTAACACGTTAGATGATTTTCAAACTTTTTAGCCAATCAGATCCAATGTTACATGAGAATGATAGCGCCACCGGAAACAACAATCAGCATCAGTCTCACTAAAAAGCGAAATGAAAGCGTCAGGAAGATAAAAATGTAAATTTATGTAAAATTAATCACTAATTATGTAATATTGTAATATAGTAATGTAATGAACATAGTAAAATGATATATACTGAAAAGATGGAGTAATTCAATGATGTAAACCATATATTAATTATCGAAGACAGATATCCTTCCCGAGCATCACAAAATTCTGCAAAGACCACATATGCACAGTATACATTGTGTATAATATTATGTGGTCTTATATAATATATATATAAGACCACATATGCACAATATGCACAAGAATAGTAAAATCTTACCTATTTGGTCACCAACTAATCATTGTAATTCTTTTTATGCCCCACCTGACCACGATAGTGGAGGGGGCATTTAGTGTTACCCTTGTCCGTGTCCCGTCTGTCTGTCCGTCACAAAACTTTAACGCTCGGGTAAATGTCTCATAATTTCTTCATCCTTCGACCTATCTGCTTCATATTTCATATACACATTGCTCTAATGGTCCTCTACCGCCCTGTGCCAAATCCTGTCCCCGCCAAGCCCAGGGTCAAGGTCACCTACTTGGTGCTTCAAAAACTTTAACGCTCGGGTAAATATCTTATAATTTCTGTTCCCTTTCACGGATCAGCTTCATACTTCATATATGCATTGCTCTAATGGTCCTCTACTGTCCTGTGCCAAATCCACGTTTGTCCTGCCCCCGCCAAGCCCAGGGTGAAGGTCACATACTTGGTGCTTCAAAAACTTTTAACTCTCAGGTAAAAAAATAAAATTTGACTTGGAATTTGGCCTCATTTATTATCAAAGTGATATGTGGGGCATCCGTGTTCTATGAACACATTTTCTAGTTTTATTAGTTATATTCCAATAACAAATTAAATATCCATCTCATGCATACACTTGGAAACAAAATGGCTACTCCGCTCCATACCTCTCGCGAGGGTAGCAATTTAACCCCATCTCTTTAATGTAACGTTGGAAGAGTGATTTTTGCAATCGGTTATTCAGTGTGTTTGATATGTTAGCGATATAAAGCTGTCAAAGCTGTATAAATAAACTATTAATAAAGGACATACACATGCAGAAATTGGTTACTTTACCCTGTGAAAGTGTTTATCTGACATTTACAAGTATATCTGGTAAATGTGAAAGCTTCATTTCGTTATGTTTAATGTTGAACAAGTCAACAACTAGTATTAGCAAAGATACGGGGTACTGGAATTGTCCAAAAATAAGAAGACAGCAATTTTCGGACAAAATGAGGCACATACCATGCACAGTAAAATGGCCACATCTCGAAAAGTACTTGGACCACAGCGCTCAAACTTTGGATCTTTCCATTAATATGGCTATAGAACATTTGGTAACAAATTCAGCAAAATCTTAGACCGAAGAGCGTGGGCCTCCTGAAATATCGGGTGATTTGACATGGAATGACCCACATGACTTTGTTAAAGTATTCCGTTCTATATGTATTTTATGTAAATCCGGTGACACAGGTTTCTGTTAAATTATATAGTGGCAATCAATGGTGGAATGTGATTAGTATTTTCTCTCATGTCTCCTTTATACAAATCAAAGACAACACTATTTGTCATCTCTTCCTTGTCCACTGATCCTTAATAACCTAATTTACGGCCGTGTATTCTTAATCGACAATGAAAACAGCCTTGTATTCCAAAGGGTTCAACAGTTCATCATTGCCTCTAAACGTTTCACTGCATGACGGGAGACTGCCCCAGCAACTGAACGGTTTGTAAAGATTATCTTGTAAACTACCAATAGCAGGACAAATGCTAGCCATGTATTGTTATACATGTAAGTCTTCAAAACAATTCCAATGGGTTGGAGCGCATATTTGGGATAACTTTCTTCTTTTTTTTCCCTTCAATTATTTAACAAAACTTACATATGTATACATTATATGCATTCTTGCCACATTCCCATTTACTGATGCTTTACTCAATGAGAAGAATTCACATAAGCTCTGTGAGCTTGTTTTCTAATCCTTATTGAACGTTACTTTATATGTATTTTGATGCATATATACATTTGTATTATTTGAAATAAATATTGTTTAAACTAATGGTGAAAAGTAAGCATCAGTGAAAATTTGCTTCATGGTATTGGAAAAATCTGAATATGCTGAACTTTTGCATGTATGTAACCTATAGTTAATCTATACCTAAAGACAGATGAAATAGTAAAAGGCCCGTTTAGCTGAGATTATCTCCGCTAACAATTTCACTGGCTTGTTATATGCATGAACTCCATGATGGAGAGTTGTGATACGGTGCAGGCACGGTATATATTGTTTTGGTAAAGGCCCTTAGTCTCAGATGTACACATTATTTACTCCTGGTCAGATCGTCCATATTGTAAATGATTAATAAATCAGTCTGATGCAATCTTTACAGTCTTAATTGTTTCTTGGGAATATTGGTGTTATATTATACTAATCAATCGTTTATGCGTGGTAACGTGGGTGGTTGGTTGGACGAACATGACAGCGTAAATTAACGGTAGGGATTCCTCCTTATAGGAATCACGATTTGCCTGGTTTGACCCTCAGGTACGTTTTTTATCTTTTGTTACCTGGGTGTTGAATTGGGTTTAATATATAATTGCCCATTATAAAACTAGTAAGACTATTACTGATCCTGCTGCTTTTGGGAGGGGGCCAAGTGATTCTGGTGTGGCGAGGACCTGGCACCAGATCAGGATTATTCTGATTTCAGGGCTGAATATATAATTGTAAATATTCAGTTCTGATTTTGGGATTTTACCCCCATTTGTACATGTACTTGTGCAGGTAAATATATGGGATTTAGTACTAAACCCATTGACCCGGCCTTAAATGACCTTAGCTGTTAATATGCTGTTAAACCCC
Source organism: Conchocele bisecta (assembly GCA_029237695.1). Classification (NCBI taxonomy): domain Eukaryota; kingdom Metazoa; phylum Mollusca; class Bivalvia; order Lucinida; family Thyasiridae; genus Conchocele; species Conchocele bisecta. The sequence continues at coordinate 97,845,826 of CM055270.1, forward strand.
AACAAACAAACACGCGGTAACATAACGCGCATCACTTGAAATTACATATCATGATGATTTATCCTGCTCGATTAATTGATGTCACATAATTATGTGTACGCATGGATAAATTGCTTCATACATTTATTCCCGTTATATTTTGACGCCAGTAGTACATGTACATGTCCCCAGATAAGGAATTCAACATTGAGTACTGTCACTCCATACTTAGTAAGTCAATTAGGTATTCTCGATTTTCAATTGAGTATTCGGGCCCGTACGGTACGCAGGAATTTATATTGGAGGGTGCGTTATTACACATCCACGGACAGACCTCGTCGGATTAATGAGGGTGCGTACTGTTACGAGATGATGTCACTGTGATCAGTATAGCCTCTAACAATAATTTCTGTGAACATTATTATTATAGACCCAGATCAGCCAGACAAGTCTCAATAACAGAATGAGGAAAGCCAGCAAACTTTTTACAATAAGTTTCTGTATCATACTTCCCTGTTATATGTTGCTATATAGCGTCTATTGGGGCTACCCATTCCGAATACAATTTATTGACCCGCACCTAGTCCGCACTTACACCTGTCCCATCCCATATCGACCACGCATGCGCGCACGGGAGACTTCCTCTTTGCTTCGGACGGCTGGCGTGAAAGTATCCTTTTTGGTGCTCATTTTCGTTTGGCTGTTTTATACACTCTATTCATGGTTATTGTCCGTAAGTAGGCAATATCTTCTGTAATAGAGTGGGGGCTATTCATTTCTATAAGTTGCTAGTCGAAAATATTTCATTTTGAAAGTATTTCGAGTTTTTTTTTCTTAGTGTGGCCACAGGGCGCGAACTTCGCGATTTTCCTATTGTCGGACGTTCCTATTGTCGACAAAGAATTTTTTTATTATTTTTTTTTTCGACTTTTTTTTCGATATTTGAATAGGTTTTCCATACCACGTTCACTAATGGGCTAAGGGAAACCTAAACCCAGTCAGGAAATTTGGTGGTGGTCACAAAACGGAAACTTGTGATTCTCATGAGATAATGTGTTTCCGTTGTTGCTCGAGACATAACGGTTGCTCTTATGAGAAACCGGGCTTGTCTCAGGCCTTGGGGGCCTCTATGGAGGGGCCTGACCATTAGGTACTATCAGGGTAAGTATCGGGGTAAGTATCAATAAGTGAGATTCAGAAACTACAGTGGTTTCTGAGTCTGAGCCAAGTCAGAGTCCGAATAGTGGCAGGGTGTCTCTTATGACTGAGACATCCAACGTCGCTAGTTCTGCTCTGGGTGGTCCGCTACTCACTGAGTAAGGACACCGGACGCCAGTCTGTGTTCGGCAAGATTCAGAAACTAAAGACTGTTTCTGAGTCTTCGCCAAGTCCGTGTCCGAATAGTGGCAGGGTGTCTCTTATGACTGAGGCATCCAACATCGCTAGTTCTGCTCTGGGTGGTCCGCTACCCACTGAGTAAGGACACTGGACGCCAGTCTGTGTTCGGCAAGATTCAGAAACTAAAGACTGTTTCTGAGTCTTCGCCAAGTCCGTGTCCGAATAGTGGCAGGGTGTCTCTTATGACTGAGGCATCCAACGTCGCTAGTTCTGCTCTGGGTGGTCCGCTACACTGAGTAAGAACACCGGCCACCGGCCACCGGCCACCGGCCACCGGACACCGTACACCGGACACCAGACACCAGTCGGTGTTCGGCAAGATTCAGAAACTAAAGACTGAGTCCTGTCCGAATAGTGGCAGGGTATCTCTTATGACTGAGACATCCAACGTCGCTAGTTCTGCGTTGGGTGGTCCGCTACCCACTGAGTAAGGACACCGGACACCGGACACCGGACACCAGTTCTGCTCTGGGTTATACGCTAACCACTGAGCAAGAACACCGGACACCAGTTCTGCTCTGGTTTATATGCTATCCGCCGAGCACGAACACCGGACACCGGTTCTGCTCTGAGTTATACGCTAACCACTGAGCAAGAACGCCGGACGCTAGTTCTGCTCTGGGTTATTAGCTAACCACTGAGCACGAACACCGGACACGGGACGGGTAGATTCAAGGGGATAGGCGATGTGGGTATAGTACATGCAAATCCAATTGGGCGCACCTCGGTGGAATGCAAGCGTCTTCCTCCGGTCAACAGAAGTGTCAAATATAGCCACTGATAACGGCGACGCTGGTCTTGACCACGCCGTTTTCAGCGGAATATCTGTTCAAGGTTATGGATAGACAACAGGTTAACGGTATAGGACATTGGCCTACCGACACACTGGATTAGTCCTGATGTGAGTCTGATAACGTCAGACAGGAGGGCGCACAGATTCGTCGATCAGGACGGGTAGATCCGGGTCTAGTAGCAAGAGAGCTAGGTATAGGTCATCTTCCAGTAGCTCGTCTACCAGGACGCGGGATTGTATATCCATGAAACAAAAACGACATTCTTGGTCGTGTCTAGGTACGATCATAGACGTCGTCATAGGCATAGCAGACAGAGCATTAGAGTCGCTGTTTCAGTAGTCAGTCAGAGCGACCAGACATATCATGGCTACGTCTCTGACTAGGTCGGCAGACATGGTTCTGTTGAGGAGCGACGCCACGTTAGCTACGGCGTCCATTCTTACGATACATGGAAGGGACCTCCTTCGGGAAGCATCCCTTCAGGCCACGAATCTGTTTGGAAACAGATGTTCTCAGGTGACTGCTGCTGACGCTGCAGTAAGACAGAGTCGGCAGTTAGCGAGACTATCAGTGGTCTCTTTAGCCAAGCAGTTCGCTTATAGAAGCGCAACTCGGGCTGGAAAGGGGACATAAGCAAGCTTCAATATCCCCTTCTCCTAACCCAACGAGTGAGGTAACGGGTAGCTTTAAGCAACCCATAACACCTATACAGCCCCAATAGGGTGGGGCTCCCAGAGTTGTACCAACAGACAGATCATTTCTAGATAGAGACGGCTCGATCGATACGTCAGACTATTAGAGTAAAAAATTGGGCAGTCTCCAGCGAACCACAGGAAGGTTATCTTCCTATACCGATATGCCATGCGTCCAGAAACTTTCTAAGCTTTCAGTCGCAAGGCATGGTATAACAGTTTTGTGTCCTACCCTTCAGAATAGCCACGGCATTCACAAAACTAATATAGTTAATCTAGGCAGAGTCCAGACCGTGGGTTATTGCATACTTCAATACTTGGACGACTGGCTCGTGCACGATCAGTCCAGAGACACACTGCTACTCAAAGCGGCGTGTGTTCTGGGATCTTATCACGGGGTTGGGTATCATGCCGAACATAGAGATGTCGGAACTAGTACCGAAACAGAACATCTGATACGTAGGGATGAATTTCCTTACCAGACTGGGGATAGTCAGGGTACACTTGGACAGTGCCGATATGTACAGAGTAGACATGATGTTGCGAGTGATCTTCAAAGCTGTGTATCCACTTCAGCTACCAGCCAGTGGGCTATTTTAGCTGCTAGGGGTATTGAATTCAGAGGCAGATATGCGGTCTAGGTCGTCTACCAATGTACTGTGGACTGACTATCGAGGGGGGTTCGAAAGTCCATACCGAGGGGTCACTGTTAAGGACAGTGAACAACGCGGTTATCAACAGGTAGAGCCACCCCTGGTTGGGTCTGTTTGAGACCATGATGGACAATCAGAACCCAATGTGTGTGTCTCCAGTTCTGGACTCGGGGGGCATAGGCGGTGGGCGCATGTCCGTCTCATGGAAATGAGTATACGGGTAAGCATTTCCACAATCAGTAAATTCGGGTCACACTAGTGGCACCATGCTGGCCAATGACAAGTTGGGTCTCCAGCATACTGGAACGTCTAGTGTACCATCCGGTGGGCATTCCAGTGTTTTCCAAGCTTCTGTCACAGCATGCAGGGGGAACACTTCATGCGAATACGCTCGTTCTGATTCCTCGCGTCTGGAGGCTATCAGGAAGGAAATCAGAAAGGACCAATTTTCGCGGCTATCTACGGCAATCATTGCACAGGCAAAGTCATTTTGCTACTGCATGCTAAGACGCGAATGGGAGGTCTGTGTTAATTGCTGTAAGTTAAGGCAAATTAATCCAGTCAGTCCAGCTGTAGGCGAAATGGGCGATTTCCTTAGTAATTGTTCGATGAAAAGAAATCGTCAGCGTCGATTAGGAAGGGATACATGTAGGCATTGGCCAACTGTTTCAAGTTCACTTCAGTGCCGATATGTATCATAGGTTCATACCCCAGTTATAGGCGATGATTTCATTCTTCACTAGAGAAAGACCAGTAGCTAGAATAGTTCACCTAAGGGAATCTAAACAGTGGGATTTAACGAAATCAGTATGAGCCCATGGGACAGCTTCCCTCTTTTGATTGATCAGTCAAGAATGGGTTACTCCTCGTTTTCGCTTCGGCGAAAAGGCGGCGGGAATTACGCGGCCTGTACATGGGCGACCAGAATCTGGCTTGGATAATGATTTCGTTACTATGGTTGCGAAGTTGGGTTTCTTGCTAAGGCTCGGTTCCCAGATAGGCATAACCGACCGTTCGTGATCCCAGGCATGTCCAAATCGAGTCGGTTATCGGTGACATTATATACTTTACGTATTCTATAATGTACAATTGTCGTATCTTAACTTGGTAAAAGCACATGCTTCCGGTTAATAACAACAAAAATGTCAATAAATTAAATTAATTCGCACTGATCCAGAATATGAGTTTATCTCTCGCCCAGCACGAACCTACCAAATTTAACCGAGACGGAAAATACGCTATGCCCTGGCACATAGATCAAGGTCACGATCAGATGATAATGTGGGCTTCGTGGCGCAATCGGTTAAGACATTCGGCTAGATGATGGTGAATTTCATAAGACAAAATGCACCAGGCTTGTCAGAGGAAAAGGGCAATTCACCGGTACGGGTGAATGTTAAAATCCTCTGATGGCATCAGGTGGGGAAGACAGGATGCACACTGGGAGTAATCTAGTGATAGAGGAATCAGGACTGGTCTCGGCAGCTAGTGTAGCTGTGGAGAACAGTGCCACTTCTTATCCGGAGGCAGTAGCTTCGGTATACCAGTATCTGTCTCAGGATAGTGGTCCTGTTTAACCTGCGCAGGTGCCGAGGGATAAGTATATGTGTGAAGCAGACTAGGTTACTGCTTTCAAGGGTAGGCCTAGACTGCCTCGGACCCACACTGTAGGAGCTCGGTTAGAGGAATGGATTTGGCACAGGGTTTGACATTACGCAAACATTGTATTAGCGAGCATACCTCACTATACCCCCAGTTACCTATGTAAACAGGGGTATGATGAGTTACCCACGCAATAGGTAATGCGGTCAAATAGGTCACGATGCAGTGACTATTTTCGATCAATAACTTATGTTGTAAGCGATTGTAATGTGTATTTTCAATATTTATATTATTAAAATGTATCATATCGATACCCCTTTAAGTAATATTTGTATATTTTAAATGTATTGATGTTCTCATGAAGCGCATGAATATAAGTATTAACTAGAAAAAGTCGATGGCGCGCCATCGCAATATACCCACTTCCCCAAATGCTAAGTCCGAAAGGGGGAGGTAATCCATGATGGAGGGTCGGATAAAAAATCCGAATTCACTTTGCGCATCAGCACATCAAAACGAAGCTACGAACCAAATATCAGACGCGTAGGTATTAAGGTGAAAAAGTTTTTCGAGTTACAAGGAAAAAATGGGAAATTCTGAGTCCGAAAGGGGGAGATAATCCATGATGGAGGGTCGGATGAAAAATCCGAATTCACTTTGCGCATCTGCACATGATAACGAAGCTACATAGCAAATATGAGGCGCGTAGGTACAGTGCAGTCTGCGTTTTTGTTCCACCGTAGACAACACTTGCAAACTCAACGCGAACGCAACGCGAACGCAACGCGAACGCAACGCGAACGCAACGGTTTGCTGTAGCATTGTATACATTGTGTAAACGCATAATACGTTTCGTACACATGTAATACACATTGTCAAACCGTTTAGTTTAAAAGCGTTGTATACGTTGTTTAAACGTATAATACGGTTCGTACACGTGTAATACACATTGTCAAACCGTTTAGTTTAAAAGCGTTGTATACGTTGTTTAAACGTATAATACGGTTCGTACATGTGTAATACACATTGTCAAACCGTTTTAAAGCGTGTAATAGGTTTAGCTTCAAGGCGTATAACACGCTTTGGCGTATACATATGTAGCGAGGTGAAAGCGTTGAAACGTGTACAACGCTTTACCTGGAAGCGTGTAGCTATATGAAAGCGTTGAAACGTGTACAACGGTTACACGTTTTAACGCGAATACCTGTTCGGCCCCGATCGCTTCGAGGCGGCCTTGTTTCGTCCCCCCTTTTAAAATATCGCGAATACATGTACCTGTTCGGCCTGGATCGTTTACAGGGGCGGATCGTTTCGCACCTACATGTACCACCATTCCGCACATGCGAATTATTGTAAGGCAGACTCATTTCGCCCCTGATATGGAAAATGAATTATACGGGTGTAAAACAACAATACATTGCAGCTCCATTATAACGCGATGGTCGGGGTACGTTGTATAGTGCTCGCGATAGACAGACGCTTATTACAATGTATAATGCTCGCGATCAACAGGCGCTTAAAAGGATTAATTGTTAATAAATAATGGTCACGTGTCCTGCCTATTCATGCGGACGATTAGCTGTTGATACGTGCATAATCCCACCGAAATTCCGCATGAACTCTGAATTTTGTGTCAACTTTTCAACACCATTTACGGAAAATATTTTCAAAATAAATATCGGCGAAACATGGCGACAGATCTGCGTATGTATAATCCAGTGTTTTTTTTTGTAATCCATTCCTTTCGGAATACACATTTACGGGTATGAAATTATTAAATAATTTATTTTTATTTTTGTTATTTCTCAATGAAAGTATACGTTGTGACCACTCATTTGAACCGTCTCGACGAGACGGTTTAAATGGTGCTCGCGGCATATACTTCTGAGTGCATAGAAGGAAAATATTTTCCCGCAAACATAATCGTATCCTCAGCATGAAATGGGTTACTGCATGATTGCCCCATGAGTCACACGTTCGCGACGTCTGCGGAACATCAAAGGGCGTGTTGACCAATCAGTAACATTTCAAAACATAGCCTAAAGGAGTGGTCACGACGCATTTCTCGTGCTGAATGATGTCATACAATAAGCACCTGTTAGTTGACAGGGCTTAGTGTTATCGTTTTTTTTGCACAAAGCGACACACAAATCTCGTCTGCGTAATATCACAGGTTGAAGTAACGGACCGAGGTCTATAAATACATTACATATGCCTAAAATCTTCAATTAATGAAGAAAAAAATAATATTTTTTTTATTTTACACCCTCCATATAAAAATTAATTTTGTTTCTTCATTCATTGATGCTTTTAGGCATATTTAATGTATTTGTAGACCTCAGAAATGGCGAATCTAGGAACTCTCGTATCTTTACGCTGAAGCCAGTCTATTTCAGTCACTAATCCTCTATACACCTCTCCCACGCGTGTGTTAAGAAAAATCGATATATGGAGAAACTGAATACACAGCGAGCTGCACACTGGTTTAACAGGGATATGGCCCGCGGATATGTGTCATAAATTACTTGGTCAAAACCGGTAAATTTACAAGGTTTATAGCGAAATAGCAGCCGACTGGCAATTTTTCTCGGACCGATTTTTAAGACTAGTTTTCAAATCTCAATCGGTCTGAGAGTTCAAAAATCGGTCCAGAACCGGAAAACTGAAAATTTTAGAAGCCCTGCAGTCTAGAAGTATATACACACACGAAGAACGATCTGAGCATGCTGCGCATTCTACGCGATACACGGTTGGCATACCAAACGTGTAATGCGTTAAAACCCGTGGAAACGTGTTATACGTATAACACGGTTTCATCTGTACGGTGCTGTGTACATGTAGAAGCGTGTAACCGTTCGTCAAAGAAAGCGTTAAATCGTTTAAACGGTTTACCTTAGCGTTGTATACGTTTACAACCGTTGTATACGTTTACAACCGTTGTACACGGATTACACGCGTTTGAAACTCAATGCGTTGTTTACAACCGTTGTATACGTTTACAACCGTTGTACACGGATTACACGCTTTTGAAACTCAATGCGTTGAACACGGTTTGCTCGACTTTCGCGCATGCGCAAGAGTGGGGAAACGCAACGCATGGCCGAAAACGTATTACACGTAGACGACACACGGTTTGAAACGCAACTAACGGAAACTCCACGGATACGCAACGCACAACACTTTGTACACGTATAAACCCGGAACATTTTGACAGAAACAACTGTATGAAGGTGAAAAAGTTTTTCGAGTTACAAGGAAAAAATGGGAAATTCTGAGTCCGAAAGGGGGAGATAATCCATGATGGAGGGTCGGATGAAAAATCCGAATTCACTTTGCACATCTGCACATGATAACGAAGCTACATAGCAAATATGAGGCGCGTAGGTATGAAGGTGAAAAAGTTTTTCGAGTTACAAGGAAGGAAAAAAAGGAAATTCTGAGTCCGACAAGGGGGGAGATAATCCATGATGGAGGGTCGGATGAAAAATCCGAATTCACTTTGCGCATCTGCACATGATAACGAAGCTACATAGCAAATATGAGGTGCGTAGGTATGAAGGTGAAAAAGTTTTTCGAGTTACAAGGAAAAAATGGGAAATTCTGAGTCCGAAAGGGGGAGATAATCCATGATGGAGGGTCTGATGAAAATCCGAATTCACTTTGCGCATCTGCACATGATAACGAAGCTACATACCAAATATCAGGCGCGTAGGTATGAAGGTGAAAAAGTTTTTTGAGTTACATGAAACGTGACGGACGGACGGACGGACGGACACCCGTGACGAAAACAATATACCCATTTTTTTTTCCTAAAAAAGTGGGTATAATTAATCAAGCTTATATTGAGGCAAATCACACAGCCTTAAAACATAGTGATGGAGTATAAACCATAGTATCGTATATTATTCATAAGTATATCACTATTAAACATTAATTACAATATGTATGCATATTATTAAAACAGTAGATGCTACCTTTGTTTCGCTATATGTGATATTTATAACAAAATATTTTTTTTATTCGTCCGCGTACGGATTTCTGTCGCACAAAGCGCCATTTTCAGTTCATATTTTGACCTGTGCATATGAACAGGACTAAGTTTAAACAACGCTCGATTCCGTCCTATTCAAATTTCTCTGCAGAATGTTCAGACTAACTACATAAATAATGCTGCTAAATAAGTGTTAACGGCTGGAACATGGTCATCACTAAAAGGAAGAAACCACAGTCGTATTATTTAAAAATAAGATTTACCCGAGACCTCATGGGGGCCGCCATTAATCCAGTGTAAACAATAGACCGTGTGATCCCATTCCCTGAGTAGCCGCTGCTTAGTGAAACGGTGTGCTAATCATGATATTATTTTCCCCAATAATTGGAAACGGTTTGAATTTCTCGGTAAAAACTACGAAAGTCATACAAAATAACGATGTATATTTAACATTGGATACGCGTAAACGGTATTACTCTCATCGGATCGTCAGTTGTCGTCGATAGCGATTTAACGTACTGATCTGGTCTTAATTTATTGTCAACTTTCAACGCCATTTACAGAATATATGGCTAATTTTGGAAATAAATAACGGCAAATTACGATGACGTCTGCTCTGAAATATCTGTCAACTTGCGGACGTAATTTAAGGAAATCGATTATATTTTAAGGTTACATCTGACTAATTATGAATTTATGTATGGTCTTTGGCTACACCCGACACATTACACAGATCTAGTTGTAAATACACGTCGCTTTGTGTGGGGAAAAAAAATTGATAATGCGTAGTTGTGTGTGACGAGGTGTTGATCTGATGACACCACACAGCTGTGACCCTTAGGCAATGTTTTGAAATTGACGTGTCGTTTTGATGTGTGCCGCAACACCTCACTGTCGGAGACAACATGACAATTAACGATATACTCTCGATTATACACAGATCTATTAGACGGCTGGTTATTTAAAATAAAGAGTAGTTCAGTACACCTTCGCCGATATTCTTTTTAGAAAATCAGTAATATTTTCCGTAAATGGTGTTGAAAAGTTGACAAAAATTCTATCACCGTATTTAGTTGTGCCGATATTGTTTTAAAAAATCAGTAATTTTTTTCCGTAAATGGTGTTGAAAATTGACAAAATATATAGCCGCATTTCTCCGACATTCGTTTAGAAAATCACCAATATTTTCTGTAAATGGTGTTGACACAAAATGCAGCGTTCACGCGGAATTCAAATAAATATAATAATTTAATAAATAGACGCCGATGGCTACTGTGTTTGCGGCCAGTGAATTCTGGTCGTGGTAGCCACAGGCGCAGTTCGAACAGTGTTGTGAGCAGATGGAGGACACTACTTATTTCAAATTCATAAAAAAATGTTTGCTGTCCGAAAATTAATTAATTGTGACAGCCAAAAAAATAGATTTTGGGACAGTAAAACATTATATGGTCTAGACCGTACCTCAAACATAAAAAAAACAGTAACAAACTGTCTGTGTATATATTACTTAAACTTAAAAAAACAGTAACAAACTGTCTGTGTATATATTACTTAAAGACAGACACTTTCATTGTTGGTAAGTTTCTATCAATTTATAGGTATTTTTATTATAATCATAAAATTGTGAAAATATTAAAATCACAAAAAATAATATATATGGAGAAAAAAAAAATACCACGTCGAGGTTCGAACCCCCGACCCTTTTGGGAATCGGTAATTAAATCATTGAAGTCGGCGACCTTAACCTCACGACTATTGCGCCATTTACGACAATTACAGTTATACAGAAGTGCTATCAGTATTACGCAACCATTTGAACGTAATAATTATTAAATTATTTGCAACTCCATCTACAACGATACTGTTACAGAGATACGCTATTGAAACAACATGTAATAGTACCCATAACATAACAAAGTAATGTATCATTATATATCACAGGAGATAGCTTAAAACTATATATACTAATCATAAACAGAACAATCCGCTTGGCTCGTATGAAAATAGTTTGCGTGATATTGATTATCTCCCTTGCCGAAAGTAGTTCAGTGATTTATTAATTCCAAATAAGACGTGTTTGCGTAATGGACCCCAAAACTAAGTTGGATTTCTTAAAGCTAATACTTTTCTGGCACATCAGGGGCTCAAGTATTAGGTTATGCTTACATAAACTTGGCTCCTAGAGTATTCGGCCTTGGAAAAGGAGGCTCGGAGATGGGAGTATCCAAGGCTTAGTTCCATAAGGCACGGACTTGTTTTGTGCAAGGCCAGAGCGTGGTGAATTAGGCACTACATCTCAATGACTAACCAATGAGAGGTAGGCACTGAATTTTATTCCATGTGTGGGTAATCAGGTTCTATCCAAATCGTCAGTTTACAGATGAATATCTCTCGCAACATGCAGAGCATATCGATCCAATTCAGTTAAGGGCTCATAAGGTTATAATCGATGCCCATGAGGTCGGAGCAGTAGTTACCGCCTCTGAGTTCCTCTATGGAGTGATCCTGGGGATAAGATAATGGAAGCGGCATCCGGGAAGTCTCATTCCACTTTTATCAGTTTTACATATGTACACTGACGGCGCAGAGCGCAGATATTTACACATTGGATCCCCTAGTCACGGCTAGCAGGGTTGTCACGGGGGCCAAGCATGTGTTAAAGGCTCAATTTTTTAGCCTGTTGTTATTCTGAGCCAGTGGATCTAGTCCAGGATAACAAATTGTTGGTATATTCACATTGGCAGTACAAAACGTTCTAGTTATCAGCCAGTTCAAGTTTTGTGCCTGGAAAGTTTTCGTAGATTGTTTTCTTGATTACACATGACTGGTTATGCCGTCTGGATACATATTTTACTATATGTGTGCAGTTGTGTGGGGTTACCAATGATTGTGAGGTCCGGAGAGGGTGACGGTGAGTTCCCTGTGCTCCGGGGTGCTAACGGTACTAGATATCATGACACTCGAAAAAACAATGTCATTCATCCAGGGTCATGAATACTATGTTTTGTAATTATTGATAGTATGTGGTTGTCAATATGCATAGGGTATTTTATGTTAGCATTACTATTTGTGAGTAATGTGTGTTAGAACTTTAAGAGACTTGTGGACATGGCCAAGGGTCAGTCTTAGATGTGAGGCACAACAGTGTGTATGACATGACGCTAACATGATATGAGTTAGTCACATTCAGTGCGTGTGAAACTGCGACTGGGGACAGTACTCAAGCAGACCAGAAGACTTAGCTGGCGGCTCAGTTATCTTCTGGGAGCAGGAGGAAAAGGGGGCGCTGCTCAGACGGTGCCCGGGTCTCGTCCATAAGTTGTTTGGTGAGTCAATTTATTGATCCTAGGTTAAGTATTCACAGTGCGAATTAATTTATTTTCTGGTTTCTGTATCACCTTACCTTCCCGCCTTGGAGACAAATTCTAGCAACATATAACAGGGAAGTATGATACAGAAATCAGAATTTTTCAATGTAAAATTAGTTTCTGTGAGTACTTACCTGTTATATGTATTTAACACCCGCCTCCCACCCCGCAAGGTGAGAGATTTGTTCTATCGCAAAGAGGAAGTCTCCCGTGCGCGCATGCGCGGTCGATATGGGATGGGACAGGTGTAAGTGCGGACTAGGTGCGGGTCAATAAATTGTATTCGGAATGGGTAGCCCCAATAGAAGCTATATAGCAACATATAACAGGTAAGTACTCACAGAAACTAATTTTACATTGAAAAAATTCTGATTTTATTGAAACAATAAAGACACAAATTTACACAATAGTTTACAAAGTGCAAATAAATAATATCTTTGAGTGTCCTGAATAAATCTACTAATATCCTGTTAAGGGCCCGTTCTATACCTGATCATCGTTTGATTACAAGATAATTGCTTCATAAATGTGTATAACATATATGTGAATACTGCCTCGTTACTGTATCCTACATGTATATGGCACATTTAGTGGTCAAGTCGGCCAGCTTTCTGTGTTCCAGCCATCAACCAGCTTCACCTGTTCTGCCGTTTGACACAGAACTCAAAATGTGAAGTAGAACATATGATATAATGTAGCCAATCACATGTAGAAAAGCCAGGAGAACGGACTCCTATCAATTATATTACACCAAACTGTAAAATATGTCAGTTTTGAACTTTTCTGAACAGGTTTGTGCCTGTGTTTTTAACAACATGAACCACCATTATATATAGCCTTGTACACAGAAAGTCACACAGTGTATCGAGTGTATTGTCCCTAGTGTCTACTCACCTACTATGCGAGTAAATATGGCTTTAACTATGGGTAACATGTACACTAACATAGGCTGTGCATCAGATTGAAAAGTTTTGACATCAAAATGCTCAGATATCTCGTCTTTTGTATAGTTTGCTGGCATAATATTTATAGCTTGCTGTTGTCATATCTGTCTATTATGTATTGCACCAAATTTTATTTGGTTTACTGTCATATTATTTGCTGTATGTGTCAAATGCATGAAGTGGTGAAACTGTATAATGGCTTGTACATACAAAGATGGCGGAGATGACAACTCTATGCTCCATATAGTAAGCAATAACAAGACAATATTCACATAATGCTATATTCATATATCACATCACTCTTATGAAGCAATTATCATTGAAGTCAAGTGTATCTATATATGACCTAATACCTTAATGTCACAATTCTGATATATATCCAATGAATGAAATTAACAGAATGTCACTGTTTTAGCCACTTAATTACAATTTTCGCTTTTTCTGTTAATTTGCTAAATCCAACTTCTAAATTGTGAATTAAATCCACAGAATATATAAGTCCACTTTTTCACAAGTAAAAGCCACAATAGAATACACTTTAATCGTTTTCAATATCTTTTGGTTACAACTCTCCTAGTCTTGAATGTACAGCCCTATATATACCCTTTAGAAAGTTCCGGAATGTTCTCCAAGATTCTCCCAAATTCTAGTATTTTCTAATGGAATCTACTGGAACAATAATTAATTTTCTAGGACTAGAATTAAAGTTATAGATACTTCTAAATACAGAAATGATACTAACAATATCCAGCGACTCATAGAACATTGACATTACAGAGTTTCTGGAACTTTCCACTACACATGTAAACAAAGAGAACACTACATGAAGGTTCAGGAATACATGAAAACATCACATGTACATGTACATGTCAAATATACGCACATGTAACAATACTGATGTCATAAGAAGCGAGGCTATGCCGAGCTTACACACTTGCCAGTTTCCATTCACTGCAAAGACAGCATCATGAATTGAAGCCTAACTGATTAGCAAATTTCGGCACATCCCCCCCCCTTGCGTACAGGGCTGTTATTAGTAGGTCATAGATAATACACTTGGCTTCATAATTGCTTCATATGACTGATGTGATAATATGAATAATGAATATAACCTATGTGAATATTGTCTTGTTACTGTATACTATATGGTACATTGAGTTGCCATCTCTGCCATCTTTGTATATACAAGCCATCGTACATTTTCACCACTCCGTGCGTTTGACACATACATCAAATAATATGACAGTAAACCGAATAAAATTTTGTGCAATACATCATAGACAGATTTGACAACAGCGTGCTATAAATATTATGCCAGCAAACTATACAAAATATTAGATATCTGAACATTTCTCCCATCCATCTCATAATTTTTTTTGATGTGTAAACTTTTCAATCTGATTCACAGCTTATTGTTAGTGTACATGTTACTCATAGGTAAAGCCATATTTACTCGCATACTAGGTGAGTAGACGCCAGGAACAATAATACACTCGGGTAACTGCTTACATGTGACTGGATTTGATAGCTAATAACACAGTACAGTAGTGGGTATATGTGGTATGTGTTGTGTTGGTTTGCCAGGTAAAAGTGATGCACTATTTATAATGGTGGTTCATGTTGTTAAAAACACAGGCCAGTCCAGAATATATATATATATAATGGGCGTTCTGGACCACAGCCCAACACCCACTTTTAGCCCAAATAAACCGCTATTTTTGATAAAAACACAAAAGTACTAAACTCACTTACCCCCCTGGACCAGACGACCTAATTCCCAAAATTTATGTTTATTTTCACAAAAAAATATCAAACTAGAGAGAAGAATACATTCATATTTGTATTCTTCTTAATCTTGTACTTTCATTAAAGAAAGGTTTTATAACATTTATATATTTATGTTTTAAATTAACTAACGCTCCACCACAGGAACCACACATTTGATATTTAGTAGTTGTGCCGTCACCACATTTTAGGAATTCTCTTATTTCACTTTTATCCTATTTTTAGCTCGCCTGCACGAAGTGCAGAAGAGCTTATGGCATGCATACCCCCGGCGTCGTCGGCGTCGGCATCCACAAACTTAACGTTAGGGTAAATCTCTGTTTCCTTTCATGGAACACCTTGTTATTTCATACATGCATTCCTCAGATGAACCTCTATCATGCTGTAGCAAATCCATGACCCAGCAGCCAACCCTTACCACAAGGTCAAGGTCACAAACTTAGCACATTCATAAACTTAACGTTGGGGTAAATGTCTTATAACGTCTGTTTCCTTTCATGGAACGCCTTGATATTTCATACATGCATTTATCTGATGATACTCTATCGTGCTATAGCAAATCCATGATCCACCGCCCATCCCTTACCCCAAGGTCAAGGTCACAAACTTAGCATGTTCATAAACTTAACTTTGGGGTAAATGTTGTGTAACTTCTGTTTATTTACAGGGAACGTCTTGATATTTCATACATGTATTCATCGGATGATACTCTATCGTGCTATAGCAAATCCATGACCCACCTCCCATCCCTTACCCCAAGGTCAAGGTTACAAACTTAGCACATTCATAAACTTAACGCTGGGTAAATGTCTTATAACATCTGTTCATGGAACGCCTTGATATTTCATACATGCATTCCTCAGATGACCCTCTATCAAGCTGTAGCAAATCCACAATCCACCACCCAACCCTTACCCCAGGGTCAAGGTCACAAACTTAGCACATTCATAAACTTAACGTTGGGGTAAATGTCTTATAACATCTGTTTTCTTTCATGGAATGCCTTGATATTTCATACATGCATTCCTCAGATGACCCTCTATCTTGCTGTAGCAAATCCACAAACCACCACCCAACCCTTACCCCAATGTCAAGGTCACAAACTTAGCATGTTCATAAACTTAACGTTGGGGTAAATGTTGTGTAACTTCTGTTTCTTTGCAGGGAACGCTTTGATATTTCATACATGTATTTATCTGATGATCCTCTATTGTGCTACAGCAAATCCATGACCGACTCCCCACCCCTTTCCCCAAGATCAACATCATAAACTTAACGTTGGAGTAAATGTCTTTTTATAGCTTCTGTTTCTTTACAGGGAACGCCTTGATATTTCATACATGCATTCATCTGATGATACTCTATCGTGCTATAGCAAATCCACCACCCACCTTACACCACTGACCCCAATGTCAAGGTCCACCGCACACCCCTTAACCCAAGGTCATGTTGTATAATATTCATGTTTTTTTTACAACTGTGCCAAGTTTAAGTGAAGGGTGCCAACAGGCGAGGTTCGTTGTCTTCTGACAACTCTTGTTTATACATGTATTGTTATGAAGTAGTCAGAATTTCTTGTAGCATTGGCTTTGCAGCGTCCATACATTCCGACTCTGAGAAAGCAACATATTTTATTTTTCATTTTATATACCTTTTGATGTATTTGTTATGCCCCCGCCACCAAATGGTGAGGGGGGCATATAGTGTTACCGGCATCCGTACGTACGTCCTGAAACCTTAACGCTCGTGTAAATGGCTTATAATTTCTGTTTCCTTGTTCGGATCTGCTTCACATTTCACACACCCATTGCTCCAATGCTCCACTACCGCGCTGTGACAAATCTACATTCGTCCGCCAATGCTAAGCCCAGGGTCAAGGTCACAGACTTGGTGCGTTCAAAACCTTAACGCTCGGGTAAATGGCTTATAATTTAAATATGCCTCGTTTTCTTTGGCTGCCAGCGGGGGCATTCGTGTGCCGACAGGCCACATTTCTAGTTAATATATTTAACAAAATAAATGTATGTATAAAATTTAAAAAATGAGTGCTGGAGATGTGAACTATATTTTACAGCTTCACCATGATCTTTTAATTAATGATGAACAACGTAGAAAGATGGTAAATGCTCTCAAACAAGAAGAACCAAAACCTATACCCGCACCTTTGACTGCAAAACCTATAGAAACCGAATCTATAAACCAAAATTTGGATATTTCAAAGCATGCAAAATATATGTTAAAAAATACAAATACCCTCAAAAACTATTGTCAAAAACTAAGAAAGATATTATAAAAAAAACTTATAGAGGAGTTAAAACAGTTAAAAGGATTAAAATTTCAACTTAGTAGATTTATACAAAGATGATGGTGAGGAAACAAAACGAAGAACATGTGTATTCTATATCGAACAATATTCTATCTTGAATTCAGAAAACAATTGTGAATTTTACGAACATCTTATTCAAATTCTGATGTTATAAATACTAAAGGAATTGATTTTCCAGTCCCAAATTCTCAAATTCCAAAAGTAGAAAAACAAAACAATTAATGTTTATGGGTATACTATATCACTCAAGAAAGGAAATGTTGATATTTTCCCTTATTTCATTTCAGAACAAGCTAAAGAAATAAAAATAATTAATTTACTCCTAATATGTGAAGATAATGAAGATTCCGATAATGAAGATACAGATAATGAAGAAATCAAAACCAATTATCATTATTATTGGATAAAGAATTTAAATCGATTACTTTTCAATCGAAATAAACATCACGGAAAAACATATTTCTGCGAATGAGTGACAGTTCAACTTGCCTTCATGGATTTACTAAAAAAGATCTATTAATCAGCCATAAAGAAGACTGTGAAGGTATTAACGGCAAAGGAGTAAAACAGAAATGCATGTAGAAGGTAAGAACCACATTCAATTTAAAAACTATCTCAAACAGATGCCTGTACCATTTGTAATATATGCAGATTTTGAAAGTATGATTAAACCAATTAATACTTTCAATCCAAATCCAGAAAAATCATCAACCACTTTTACACAATTACATGAAGCATGTGGATTTGGATATCAAATTGTTAGATATGATGGTAAAACATATAAGCCTGTAATTTATAGAGGTGAAGGTACTGTTGAAGTATTCTTAAAAAAATTACAGCGAGAACAAAGAAAAATAAATAATTGTTTCGCCCATACCAAATCTATAATCATGACAGAACAAAATATAATTGATTACGAAAAAGCACCCCATTGTTGGATTTGTGAAGAAAAAATAATAAAAGATAAGGTAAGGGATCACTGCCATTTTACAGGAAAATACCGAGGTGCGGCACATAAAAACTAATCTAAACTTAAAAAATAAGAACCTGGAATTACTCCAATCCCCGTAGTATTCCATAATCTCGAAGGATCTGATGCTCATCTAATTATGCAACAAATAGCTAAATTAACAGGTACAATTTCTTCAATTGTCTTGCAAATAATACTGAACATTTTATAACATTTAGTTTAGGACAACTTAGATTTTTGGATAGTTTTCAGTTTATGCCATCATCATTAGAAAAATTAGTAGAAGCCAGTAATGATTTGAAAATTACTAAAGCAGAATTTGAATCTAAAGCAGACTTACTTATTAGGAAAGGAGTATATCCATATGAATACATAGATAGTTTTGATAAATTTAAGGAAACTGAATTACCCCCCATTGAAAAGTTTTACAGTAGTTTAACCAATGAAAATATAAGTGAAGAAAACTATGAATATGCACGAAAAGTATGGAAAGAATTTAGTTGTAAAACACTCGGTGATTACCATGATTTAAATTTGAAAACAGATATAACATTATTAGTAGATGTATTTCAAAAATTTAGAAAAACATGCATGAATGCATATAAATTAGATCCATTACACTACTTTACATCTCCAGGATTAAGCTTGGATGCACTATTAATATGTACAAAAATATAGATATGCATTTGTTTATTGAAAAAGGTATGCATGGAGGAATAAGTGTGGTTTCTAAAAGACATGCAAAAGCAAATAATAAATATATCAATGGTTATGATTCAAAATATATAGATGAAGTAGATTTAGAATACAGTACGCTCAGCGCGACTTTTGCCGTCTCCCACCCGACCCCGTGATCAGATGGAGAGTGGACGTAAAAATTCCTCCAACCGTGTCGGGTGGAAATCCCACTTGGCGCGGTGGAGAGGCAAAATGACCACCGTGGGACAATTTACAAGACCGAATCTGTATCCAAAAGAATTGCACAAATTACATAGTCTGTTGGCACCAGAGCGATTAAAAATAAAAAAAGGAATCAGGTTGTCAAAATGAATTATTAGAAAACAATAACATGATAAATGTAGAGATACTAGTTCCAAATCTTATGAATAAAGAAAAGTATGTAGTTCATTAAAAAAATCTTGGTATGAAACTTAAAAAAATACATTAGAATTTGATGAGAAACCATGGATTGAGCCATATATCAGATTGAATACAGAATTTTGAAAGAAGGCTAAAACAACATTTGAAAAAGATTTCTATAAACTTGTGAATAATTCTGTATATGGCAAGACTATGGAAAATGTACGGAAATATGTAGATATAAAACTTGTCAGAACTGACGGTACTGAACAGGAAACAATTAGAAAATTAACAGCCAAACCAAATTATAACAATCGTGTTAAAATTTCAGATGAATTACCTTTATTACAAATGGAGAAGATGTTGGTATGTGTGTTTTAGATTTATTGGTATTATAATACATTGAAAAAGTTGATAGTTTATTAGTTGATATAGAAACTGAAGATATTTATAAAGATACATTTGAAATGAAAGATGAATATGATACCAGCGATTATCCTAAAGATAATCCACAATATAATGAAACAAATAAAAGGTGAATGTAATGGGGTTCCTATATCTGAATATGCTGGTCAGTGACAAAAAATGTATGCTATTATGACATCAGATTAAGAGCAAATTAAGAAAGCTGAGGGCGTAAAAGAATATGTAATCAAAAAACATATAAACTTTGCAAATTATAAAGATACTCTTTTCAATAATAAAATATATAAGCATGAATTGAATAAAGTCAGTCAGTACAGGCAACGCGAAACCCGCATATTTTTTTATTTGCGGAGTTTTTCGGTAGCGCGGAATCTCCTACACTTTGCGGCAAACTGCTGTTTTGCGGCAAAACTCCGCAAACCTCCCGCGGTATTCCCCGCAATCGATAAAAACAATTGCGGCAATCATGACCAACTGAATTGCGGCAAAACGCGGCGTAATCGTCAAACATATGTAAGTGATGGGTTGTTGGCTAGGGGATATGTGACCGTCCCGCGTGGTCGGGTGTGGTCTACGTCGGCTTGGATCCGTGGGTGTGATTTATTGTAGTCACTTGCCCTATAGCTGAGATGGCTATTAGCGGGTTGAATGTTAAACGGGGAATTCAGCATCAAGCGGTAGCACCCCAGCTTACAGATTCCAAGCCTAACCACAATATTCGCCAGGAGGCACAGGGGTCCGATCAGTTGGCGTATTAATAAATTAATAGTGCCAAAAGATGTGTGTATACATACAATATAAAATTGTATAAATTAGGTTGCAGGTAGAAGTCCGATTGAAACGATAGCACACTAATTTAATGATGTTGATGTTCAGAACATACATACAGGTTAAACAATTCCACGTATTGATAATCTATTATTTCATGTAGGTATATTGAATACAGTTCCAGTTTGTGAATAATGGCTGGTATTCTGATAGTAATATTTCACTGATAATAATGTTCTACATATATAGTTGCATGTGTACTTTCTGTAAATTGTAATGTTAATAAATAATTTCAACTTCCCTGTTACATGTAAATCCAACATTCAAATAATCCAAATAATCCAAACCCAAGATCTGTTTTGCTCCTGAGTTCTTGTAGGTAGTACCGCCTGACTGTATGCCGGGGTAATGAAAATTGATTTTACTAAAATTTTACTAAATAGCAAAAATGAGTCTTAATCTCACATGTCAATCAAACAATAAATGAAACCATCTAACGAACATCTTTCTGATCTGAGCATAATTGAGATAAGTTTGACACTTTGACAGAGTAGCTTCCTGATAGTCAAACATTGCATTTTGAAAACAATACATTCTCAGTGACCAATGCTTAGATAACATAGGGGCTTTTGGCATCTGATCTTATCAATATTATATTAGTTTTCATTCAGAGTAGATATTATCGAACTTTCCTACTAATCTTAATCAAACAAGTTATTATGTTTTGAAACCTATCTGCTCATATGAAAATGCAGCTTATAGAACATCTGACTTCCAATCTGGAGGTTGTGAGTTCAAACATCGCCTTATGCATAAAAAATACTTTCATAGTACATTCATAGTATTTCCATCCCACTGGTCTGTCGGATGATACTAACTGTGTGACCTTAGCTTTGCTGGGACGTTAAGCACATTCACTTTTTTCCTTTGTTATATGTGTAGAAACGATAATTAAGAACCTTAAATTTCGTTTCCACCCCGTGAATTTCCACCCCATGTCGACGCGATGAGACGAAAACGTTAATTTACATAAAATAAATCAATAACCATCGATTGCAAACTGTGATTACATGTACAATACTGTATTATTATACACATTTTTTGCACAGTGACTAAGTGTTTTTCGTCTTGCAGCCGTAGACAAGAAGAAACGGAAATCGTTTCTACACTGCGTCTGCGAAGAAACAATTATTTTCCCTTAGATGAACACACGTCGGCGGAAAAAAAAACATAAATACATTTACTACAATTAAATTACGTTTCGAAGCCTTGAAGGAATGCTAATTAAAGAAATTAATTTTAAGGTTGTGAACTGGAAAGAACGAACATTAGAGACGTAAAATTTATGTTCCTTCGCAGCGAGTAAACAAAATAAAATGTCCCTAACGAGCCACCATAATAATGCGAACATATAGCCGACATGTACGTGCTACTGTGAACAGTTTGTTTGTTTGTTTATTGGTGTTTAACGGCTTATCAACAGCTAAGGTCATGTAAGGCCGGTCAAACAGGTTCGATCCAGTTTTAACCTGCTGCATAGGGGGGAAAATCCAAAAATCAGAACGTAATATTTACATCAAGAACAATATATTCAGCCCTGAAATTAGAATAACCTGACCTGGTGCCATGTCCATACCACACCTGAAGTCACTTGGCTCCTTCCCCTAAAATAGGATTACGAATAATCGTAATACTCACATAAGGGGTATAACCAGATTCAACTGTCACATACAAAATGCCAAATACCTATGTGAGGGCCAAACCAGTACTGTGAGCAGACCTGCACTTAGACTTGCTTTCAGTTTCAGTTTCTACAATACATCAGCTTGCATTGTGAGGCGAAACATGCATGCTTTATGCAGGATGTGGGACTAAGTGATGGGAGAATACTTGTTATAGATTTTAGTCTGGGCGGGTCACATTGTTATCTGATAAAGTGCATGGGTTTAACGTCCCAGCAACAGCCAAGGTTATGTAGAAACGGGATCACAGTTTAAAGTCTCATCCGACATACCAGTGGGATGGAAATACTATAGAAGTAGTTTCGATGCCCAGGGTGAGGTTTGAACCCACTAACTCCGGATTGGAAGTCGGGTATTCTAACCTCTAGCCCACGACCCATCAATCTTTTAAAATTGTGATCAGTGTAGACCATGGTCACACAGTTTCATTATCCAAGTAACTAGTCTATGCAAACACATCTACATGTAAACATGTTTATTCGGCTGAACTGTGGTGTGTAACGTGATAGAAATCGGTATGGTCGACTCCATTCAATCACACTATGTACAAAGTAGTAACACAGTGATTCGTCGCATATTGTTGAGTCATTTCGTGGATGTACGAAGTAGTAACACATTGATTTGTCACATTTTTGCTGAGTCATTGTGTCCATGTACAAAGTAATAACACAGTGATTCGTCGCATTTTGTCTTAAAACGCCGCAATTATTTCGCCGCGTTTTACCGAGGAACAGCGCGGAATCACCGCACAAACTTTGCGGCATTTTTACCTTATGCCGCAATTGGCCACGGGAAGTTTTGCGAGAGATTGCTGCAATATTCCGTGCTAAAGTTAAATTGGTTGCGGCAATAACAAAAAATATGCGGGTTTCGCGTTGCCTGTACTGTATCTTGCAATCTAAAAAGCAACAGATTAACATTAAATAAAACAACACTCTCCACTAGATACTAAGCGATGGAATTAATACATATGCGTTTGGGTATCAGGCGGAACAAAAAATAAATAAAACCTCTTTGTGGTGCCAGAGTTCCCAAATAATATACTCTAATACCTTGCATTACAATATAATAATTAATGTTATGAATATCAACACTCAATATTGGATCTGTTGCTCTACATTTACTTTCATCTTCTTCTGCACCAGGTTGGTATAAATATCTTAAACTTGCATTAATACAAATTGGATCATTCTTTAATTCTTTTATTTCAATTTTAGGAGGTTTTTTCGTCTCCGAATTTATTGCCTTTAGTACACTAGGTAGCCTCTTAACCCATTCTCTATTTCGTTTATGTGTATTTTCAATTTCTTTTACATACTGATACCCAAATAATCTTTCAGCCAATGTTCTGTTAAATCTTACCACTATAGCCTGGTCTCTATGTATTTCTTTTCTACCTTTTCTTATTTTTATGCCCCCGCCACCGTATGGTGAGGGGGGCATATAGTGTTACCGGCGTCCGTACGTACGTATGTACGTCCCGAAACCTTCCTTGCTCGGATCTGCTTCGCATTTCACACATGCATTGCTCCAATGGTCCTCTACCGCTCTGTGACAAATCCACATTCATCCTGCCCCCGCCAATTCCAGGGTCAAGGTCACATACTTTGTGTGTTTGAAACCTTAACGCTCCGGTAAATGGCTTATAATTTCTGTTTCCTTGTTCGGATCTGCTTCACATTTCACACACACATTGCTCCAATGGTCCTCTACCGCCCTGTGACAATGGTCCTCTACCACCCTGACCACCCTGTGACAAATCCACATTCGCTAATAGTAGGGTCAACGTGGGAAAATTGTTCCGCTAACCCGGAACTACTAGGTCTGGAGAAGAACATATCAAAAGTTGGCCGAAATCTAACCACCAGAAAGGGTCTAAATGTGACGTGAAAAAAGATGGCCGCCATTGATAAAAAATGACTAAAATCTCTCGTATCTGTTAAATAAAACACTTTATTGCCAAATAACGTGTGAACATTATTGCCGATATTCATTGGTTTTTTTAAAGGTATACTTTGTTGTTATGCTATCAATGGTTCATTTGACGTCATGACGTCGAAAATGACGTCATGACGTATTTCTGTAGGGTTATAACACTTATATTCGTAATGCGGTAAACAGTATATATGATGCATAAATGAATACAAATTTACAAAACTGGGCCCGTAAATTGTCAGTTTAATTAATAAAAGAACCAGTGTATGAGAAAGCCGACCTTATCGCACTTGAGATTTTCACCGTAGACATTCGGTTTTTGTAAATAAAGTCGAAAGTTGAGGAAAATTCCAGAGCAAATGCGGAATGTCATTTTCCTTAAGTTTACGGAAAATGTCAGTTTTCAAAATAATCTACGGAAAAAATCTCAAATGTGATAAGGTATGTTTTTTTCATGCCCTGTGTCAAATACAAATTATAAGGAAACATAAACATTTGTTCCGAATCTTTTTTATGAAGAAATCCGTTACTCGCTTAACCGAAACAAATTAGTGGCTGAATATACTGAAACAACGCTGTGCATTTACTGTATACATTTAATGTCTAAAGATGAGTGCCAACCACGGAGCATGAATATACTGAAACAACGCTGTGCTTTTACTGTATACAGTTAATGTTTAAAGATGAGTGCCAATCACGGAGCATGCCCTTTATGTCAGAGGAGTTAGGTTCTAAAGAGAAAGTCGAGATCGGTAATAAAGGAGCTGAAGGCATCAACAATGCAAGTGTTGATAGAGGTGACGACATTATTGTGACGCCCGGAACCGTGGTACATAAGTCTGGTCGTATGCATTATGTTAACAAAAAAGACATTGAGAGACATAGGAGAGCTACAGTTGCGTCCACAGCATCAGTTAAACGAAGTGCACGACTCTCCATTGGACCGTTTGATAGTAAAACAGACTGCTTATTCTGTGGGAACAAAGTTATTACAAACAAAATCAATGCTGATTACGATGACTATAGCTGTGTTAGAACATACAACTTTGTGGAGAAGATACAGGCACAATGTAAAACACGAACTGATGAATGGGCGTTAACTGTTAAGGGACGCATTGAATACTTCAGTGGAGACCTTCACGCTGCAGACTCATTGTACCATCATTCATGTGATATAAACTTTTGCACTGGTCGAGATATTCCGATGTACCACAGGTCAGAATCTACATTTAGTAGTAAGCGAAAGAAAGTTGGGCGCCCAAAGGACACTGACCAGGAACAAGCATTTCTAAGGACGTGTTATTACTTTGAGGAGAATGATGAGGAACAATTGACAGTTACCGACCTTGCCAGTAAGATGAAGGAATACTTACAGGATAATGATTCTGTCCCGTACGGCAATCAGTATCTGAAATCCAAACTTTTGGAACACTATGGAGATTCTTTATTTGTGGCTGAGGGTGAGGGGCTTCATGACAGTGACATTTCGAGAGAAAACAAGCCGAATATTACGCAATTACTTCAACGTGCCGAATAAGGAAGACGAGGAAGGTCATAAGAAAGCGATAATAGAAACTGCCGCCAAATTCATCAAAAGTGATATCAAAACCATTATTACGCCTTTAACGGACGAGTATCCGAAAGCTACAGACCTTGAACTCGAATCTGCTTTAGGATACATTGCGCCTAGTTTGCGCTCTCTGCTTCAAAATCTTCTCATCGGAAAGGACACCCGTCAGAAAGAAGCGAGTATTGGACATGCACTTGTTCAAGCAGTTCGTCCAAGGGCTTTAATTACGCCGTTACAAATCGGGCTCGCTGTTCAAATGCATCATCACTTCCGATCAAGGTTTTTGATAGACATCCTGTCCACCATGGGGTATTGCTCCTCATACTCAGAAGTTCAAAGGTTTGAGGAAAACGCTGCATCCGCAGTTGCCCCTGATGTTTTAGATAATGTCAATATGGCCGATACGATGTTGTTGTTTGCAACAGATAATGTCGACCACAACATTGTGTCACTAGATGGAAAAGGTACATTTCATGGCATGGGGATGATAGCAGCCATAACCCAAAGCCAACAAATTACTCCAAAAATACGTAGACGAAAACTCTCCGAATTACATATTATTGACGAAACAAAAGTGGACATTGTGGAGTACGGTTTTGCGAAGCAATTACGTTGTAGTATACAGTTCCAACCACTGGCAGGTCTAATCGATGTGGGTCATACTATTGACATATTGTGGGAGGTATCCTTCCGGTTTAGTCAACCAGTACCAAATTGGCAAGGCATGATGCACGTACTGCACAAGCAATTAGACCATCCTGGACAGTCATCGGTAGTCTTCCTTCCAATGATCGACATGTACCCGGGCGACAAGACATGTATCTTCTCTACTCTAGAGTATATTTGCAAGCTTTCATCTAAGTATAACGCCCCACCGGTTGTTACATTTGACCAGCCACTCTTCTGGAAAGCTTCCGAGATAATAAACGAGGTTCCTCACAATAGTCCAATACGAGATGTTGTGCTGTTATTAGGAAGCTTCCACACATTTATGAATTTGCTGGGTGCTATAGGAACATTAATGGATGGAAGTGGACATCTTAGAGACGATATACGGCGAAAATGCAGTCGTACACATGATGAGCGGAAAAGCTGTGCAGCGCTCATTTCGTGGACATCTCCTTGTCAGTCAGTGTCTTACGCAACAGATCGCAGCCAAAGCCATTGAAAGCGTACCAGACCTTCATAATCACATACATGAACTCGAGAGTTTGTACACATTACAGCAAGCCGGTGAAATTGACTTAGACACATTATTGAAATCAGATTGCATCGAAAGAATTGTAAACACATTGGCTTATAAAAAATGTGAATTATCCAATCTTTCAGAGACGAGCAAACTGTGGCTGAACTATCAACAAATGTTGGGAGTAGCTCATGAGCTAATCAAAGCTGATCGCACAGGGTCGTGGAAAATGCACCTCCACGCTATATCTGAGTGCCTACCAATCTTTGCTGCTGCTGGGCACGCAAATTATCTGAAATCTGCGTATCTCTACCTGCAGACAGTTCAGGCAATAGAAATTGAAAAGCCTGCAGTGTTCCAGAAATTCCTGAATGGATTCCATGTAATAAGGCGCACCAATCAGTACTGGGCTGGCCTTGGCTCCGACTTAGTGATTGAGCAGACTCTGATGCGGTCCCTGAAAAGTACAGGTGGGTTAACTAGTGGAAGTGGCATGACTGAACACCAACGAGCCGTTTGGACAATGTCTGCTCCAATATCCTCAGCCTACAACTATGCCATGCAGGACTTCAATAACACAGTGTACACAACAAGTGAACAGCACAAGGAGACAACTGCATCGCGAATGGAGAGAGACAATGTGGACATGTCAAAACTTGCAGCCAAGCTTGAAGAACATTCTCCCTTCTCGGAGGAGACGACATTGAGAAACATTATCACAGGAATAAATGATGATAAGGATGTAAATGTTCAAGATCTGTTTCTGTTGGAAGAGACATAGTTAAACAAATGGAAGGGCAATCCGTCTTTTCATATTCGTACAGACGTAAGACTAAAGTCAAGACACTAGCAACAGCTAGTGCCATCAGGTCATTGAGGACCGAACATTGAACCAGCTCTGTTGTTTCAGAGTGAGGTTTCTGGTGGTATCGCAGTCTGGAGATCTCGTCTAGATGAAGTGATGAAGTATGAACTTTCACCATACCCACCAGCACTGTTTGAAGCAAAATATATATTACGGAAGCCAGATAAAGCACAACTTCTGGATGCTATCCGAAACCAGGTCATGTCATCAGATGCTGCTGTACTTCAGTTCATTCCAAAGACTGAGCAATATGTACTTGATGGAGGTTCACTTCTACATCGACTCAAATGGAAGGAAGGAGTCACCTACAGTTCAATTGCCGATTCCTATGCTTCGTTTACGTCCAATCTCTATGGCAAGGCCACCATTGTCTTTGATGGATACAGTGGAGGACCAAGTACAAAGGACAATACGCACCAGCGTCGAAAAACCAAAATTTCCAATAAGGTCAACATATCAGATGCAACACAATTTGTTGGGAAAAAGGAAGATTTCCTGATGTCTGCTCGGGCATGTTGTTTGTCCATGCGTTCTCTGGCTGCGACACTACTTCAAGAATATTTGGGGTCGGCAAGAAGTCTGTTTTCCAAAAATTTGTCAAGGGCGATTCTATCTTGCGCGCATGTTCAAAGATCTTCTGTACACCAAATAAAGACCAAGCTACTGTAGAAAGTACTGGCTGCAAAGCAATGGTCTCCCTGTTCAATGGAACCCAATCTGCGTCTCTAGTGTCATTGCGCTATGGTAACCTTTGCAAGAAAGTGTCCGCAGCAAAGACTTTTGTGAAACCAGAAAGACTGCCCCCCCAACAACCTCGGCCACAAATCTTCACTCTCGACGGACATACTTACAAGTCATGCAGTGGATGGGCAATATTGAAGGCATGTATCCCACTAAATGGGGCTGGGATGTACAAGGGGGTAAACTTGTTCCGCTCATGATGGACAATAGTCCCGCACCAGACCAACTGCTTAAAATGATCAGATGCAGTTGTTCCTCGGGATGCAGCACACTGAAATGTAGTTGCAAAAAGCATGGACTTGAATGCACCACGGCTTGTGGACATTGCCAAAATGGCAACTGTGACAATGTGTCCCAAGATTCAGTTTCAGATGACGATGAAATTAAAGACAGAAGTGACTGATTGTTAAATTAGAACTAAACCACGTCATGACGTCATTCTTCATGATATGACGCTATTCTCGACGTCATGACGTCACATGTAACACTTTTATCACGTTCCGGAATTATTCATTTGACAAAATAATGAATATTATAGGTAATATACACACTTACATGTGTGAGAACTTGTTGAATTTAACAGGTAGAACTAACGTTTAGCCATTTTTGAACATTGACGGCCATCTTTTATGACGTCATATTTCGACACTTTCTGGTGGTCCGATTTTGGCCAACTTTTGATATGTTCTTCACCAGACCTTATACTACAGAAATACACTATAAAACGTTTTCTTGCAATTTTTTTGTGGTCTTGTAGCAGTTTGACCCTACTATAAGCCCAGAGTCAAGGTCACAGACTTTGTGCGTTCAAAACCTTAACGCTCGTGTAAATGGCTTATAATTTCTGTTTCCTTTCTCGGATCTGCTTCGCATTTCACACATGCATTGCTCCAATGGTCCTCTACTGCTCTGTGACAAATCCACATTTGTCCCGCCCCCGCTAAGCCCAGGGTCAAGGTCACAGACTTGGTGCGTTCGAAACCTTAACGCTCGTGTAAATGGCTTATAATTTCTATTTCCTTGCTCGGATCTGCTTCACATTTCACACACGCATTGCTCCAATGGTCCTCTACCGCCCTGTGACAAATTCACAATTGTCTCACCCCCTCTAAGCCCAGGGTCAAGGTCACAGACTTGGTACGTTCGAAACCTTAACGCTCGAGTAAATGGCTTATAATTTCTTTTTTCTTGCTCGGATCTGCTTCACATTTCACACACGCATTACTCCAATGGTTCTCTACCGCCCTGTGGAAAATCCACATTCGTCCTGCCCCTGCTAAGCACAGGGTCCAGGTCACAGACTTCGAAACCTTAACGCTCAGGTAAATGACTTGTACTCAAATATGCTTCATTTTCTTTGGCTGCCAACGGGGGCAAATACAAGAAAGCCAGAGAAAGTATGTCCGAGAAAGACGTACTTGAGGGCCAAACCAGGTCTTCAATCGGGATTCTGGTAATGATGAATCTCGATCGTTAAATTACCCATCGCATGCTCCCAACCAACCACCACTTAATAATTTTGAACTACATTCAATCAATTGTAGTTTATAATATAATATAATTGGAATATGTTTGGATCATACACACACTTTTTACAATTTGATCAAATGAAATGGTGCGAGTGGTTGTCATCGGCAATGTATGAGGCAACATATGAGACATCGTCTGAGAATGTTTGGAATTTCATCAGAGATATTCTTCCCCGTCAACCCTTTCTACAACAATTTGCGAGTCTAAAACACGTCCGGACCTACATGTATGCGTCTATGGGTGCCCTAGAAAATGGCGGTTAATCTGCCCGAGTCTGCAGAGTTTGGACTCGCCTGATAATACACGATGAGCTGCGTTAATATTGTAGTAAATGTAATGTTATTTTTGGCCCACAGTGTCCATCGAAGGGATGCCTGCCATTGTCCCACGTTTTATTATATACCTTGTCTGCACCATCATTTCCCAATACTGACAGTGAAGTTGGGTACTTGTGCATAACATGACATATACATAGGCGATTACATGTGCAGTGTCTATGACACTGAACAAAATAATTAGAACTGTCATATTAAAACTTTAGAATTTGGGTAGTTGTGTACAATATGTAGTAGTTACGACGTTTTGATGAATATGGATAAAGTAAATGGAAAGACGTTCAAATTGTTGGTAAGTAATTTGACAATATTACTTCATAACCCCATTACTGATGGGTCAACCATTTTTGTCGCTCCCGCTTGCGGAAAGCACGATATAGTCGGCACTTTGGCGTACGTACGTACGTACGTGTGTCCGGTTAAAGTTTTTGGTTACGTTTTTTGGTTAAGTTTTTTGGTTAAGGTTTTTGGTTAAGTTTTTCGGTTAAAGTTTTTGGTTAAGTTTTTTGGTTAAGTTTTTTGGTTGAAGTTTTTGGTTAAGTTTTTTGGTTAAGTTTTTTGGTTAAAGTTTTATGTTATACTATATCTTTGCAACTGCTTTGCCCATTACCTTCAAACTTCACATGGGTGTTTATCATCATCTATATTTTCATTCTACCCCCTCCCGTGCGGCCCCTGTGCCCAATGTCAAGGTCAAATTACTTTGAATGAAAGTAATTCTCCGGGTTTATTATTCTTTGCAGATTTTGAAAAAGCCTTTGATACAGTTGAACACGAATACCTTCTAACGGTCATGCAATATCTTAATTTCGGCAACGTATTTTATTAATTGGATTAAACTTTTTTATTCAGATGCAAAAAGTTGCGTTACAAATAACGGTTTCTTATCAGATTTTTTCTCAATAAGCCGAGGTGTCCGTCAAGGCTGTCCATTATCACCATACCTATTCATAATTGCAATAGAATTATTATCAAAAGCAATAGACAATGAAAAAGATATAACTGGGGTAAAAATAAGTAACATAGAACTTAAAAAAGACAATGTTTGCTGACGATGCTACATTTATATTAGATGGTACACAAAAATCATTCGAAACATTAGTATACCTTATAGATGAATTCAGTAAAATTTCGGGCCTCAAGCTCAATACAAAAAAGTCTACAGTTCTTCGGGTGGGTTCCCTAAAAAATACAACACTAATTTTTTGCCCTACAAAGCATTTTATATGGACATCAACAAGCGCAAAGACATTAGGCATTACTTTTTCAAATGATAATAAAAATATGCACAAACTAAACCTTACTCCGAAGATAAAAGAGTTCGTCAAAAGTCTTGAGACATGGAAAAAAAGAAAACTAAGTTTATTAGGTAAAATTACTAGCGATCAAAACATTTGCTCTTCCGAAACTGATATATCCATTAACAGTCTTACCTGACCCACCAGATAGCATAATTAAAACAATTAAAATGAAATTGTTTGATTTTCTCTGGGATGGAAAACCCGATAAAATAAAGCGGAACACAATAATTCAAACATATGAACACGGGGGTTTAAAGATGGTCGATATTAGACAGTTTTATAAAAGCGATAAAAGCATCATGGGTAAAAAGAATATGTGATGATAAAAACCATGGCCAGTGGAAAACTGCTATACACACAGAAAACTTGAACCATTTGGTGGTAAACTACTTTTCGAATGCAATATAAAACCACATGATATAAAACACTTATGTAAAGAACATACTTTCCTATTCAATGTTTTGGCATCATGGGCTAACATCAATTTCTCAGAAAAAAAACGAAAGTATATCAAAAGAAATTATATGGAATAATTCTAACATAAAGTATCAAAACAAAACAATATACATCAAATCTTGGCACGAAAGGGGTATTAAATTTATAGAACAGTTATATGATTATAGAGTAAACAAATTTATCGGTTTTAATGATTTTGCGGAAATGTATAATATAAGGGCAGATGATTTTATCAAATACCAAGGTTTAGTAAATAATATTAATCTGCAATGGAAAGAAAAAATTAAAACAGAAAACATAAATACCGTACAAACTCTGAAACCTATTTTACAAAAAGTACAGACAAGCAATGGAGCAAATAAACTTCTATACACTATACAAAAAAAAAACAACAACATAGAATCAATAAAATCAGAGCAGAAATGGACGAATGAATTTCCCGATTTTAATTTCGAATGGAAAAATATATACACAACTTGTATGCAATTTACAATAGATACCACACTACGGAATTTTCAGTATAAATATTTAATGAGAATCATAGGCACAAATAAATTATTACTTAATTGTGGCATGGTACCAAGTAGTTTATGTGATTTTTGCTGCATGAATGTGGAAAATATTAAACATTTATTCTGGGAATGCCCAAACGTACAACATGTATGGTCACCACTAAGAACATTCTTAAATGAAAGAGGTGTGGTTTACGAAATGAACTTTAATACGATTTCATTTGGTGTAAACCAAACAAACCTTATCGCTAAACAATTTAATTTCATTATCATACTTGCAAAGTATTTCTTCATTAAATGTAAATATGAAAAACAAGAATTGTCATTTAACTTCTTCATGAAATATTTGAAAAGACGAATCAATATTGAAAAAGAAATAGCCACAATGAAAGACAAGCTAGATCAGCATAATAATAAAATGGGGTAATTTCAACTTTTAACACCCACAAACGAATATTAATAAAATAAAAAGACGATCAATATGTACCAAGCGTAGCAAAGTTAATTACATGCTTATTAACACTATATGTCAACTATATTATATTATTGACATAAACGTTATATCACATGTATTACGAATTACGAGAACAGAAGGAAGACTCTTTATCTTTTTTCTCTCTTTCCTATAACTCTCTTCTTAAAAAAAACTCTTCTTAAATAAGCTCACTTTCTAAATACATTATGTATGCTCTTTTCTAGTAACATGTCATGTGATTTCAAACTATGTTTTGTTATACAATATGTACATGATACATGATGTATTTAAAAATTGAAAATAAACCATTTAGTAAAAAAAATAAAAAATTACTTTGAAGTTTTTGGTGAAGTTTTTTGGTTAAAGTTTTTGGTTATGTTTTTTGGTTAAGTTTTTTGGTTAAAGTTTTTCGTTATACTATATCTCTGCAACTGCTTTGCCCATTACCTTGAAACTTCACATGGGTGTTTATCATCATCTATATTTTCATTCTACCCCCCCCCTTCCGAGCGGCCCCTGTGCCAAATGTGAAGGTCAAATTACTTTGAAGTTTTTGGTTAAGTTTTTTGGTTAAAGTTTTTGGTTAAGTTTTTTGGTTAAGTTTTTTGGTTAAATTTTTTTGTTATACTGTATCTCTGCAACTGCTTTGCCCATTACCTTGAAACTTCACATGGGTGTTTATCATCATCTATATTTTCATTCTACCCCCCTCCCGTGCGGCCCCTGTGCCCAAAGTTTTTGTCGCGCCCGCTTGCGGTAAGTGCGATATAGTCGGCACTTTGGCGTACGTACGTACGTGTGTCCGGTTAAAGTTTTTGGTTAAGTTTTTATGCCACCGGGTTTCGAAGAAACAGGTGGCATATAGTGTTTGGACCGTCCGTCCGTCTGTCCGTCCGTCTGTCCGTCCGTCACACTTTTCGGTTAACCAATTTGTCACAGTTTCTCAAATATGCTGCAGGTGACATCCGCGTTCGACAGACGCATTTCTTGTTTGGTTAAGTTTTTTGGTTAAAGTTTGTCGTTTTACTTTTTCTCTTTTTTTAGTGTCCATGCCTCGCCACAAGGCGCGACATGCAGGCCGCGGCCATCTAGTATTTTCAGTAGGTTTGGTAACACATGAGATTGATGGGCTGTAGCCTATGGGTTAGAACACCTGACTTCCAATCTGGTGGTTGTGGGTTCAAACCTCGCCTAGGGCATCAACAAATAATTTCATAGTATTTCCCTCCCACTTGTCTGTCGTATGAAACTGTGGTCTCGACTCTATATAGCCCGTGAGCCAATAACCGAAACCCTCCCCCCCTGTGGGATTTTTGCAGACATATATTTCCTGAAACTACATTCAATTATGAGTGTTAATCCGTTGTCTGCGCTCTGTAACCCGATGGATGAACATATGGCGCCATTTTCAAGTATGTCACCCTCGGTATTTTTAGTATCTTGAAAAATCGCATTTTTTAATAAAAATTGCCTAACTTATATCCTTTTATTCGAATAAGATGGTATTTTCGTACGTTTTCCGAGATTTTGAACACCATGGAATAGAATAATATACAATTGAAATAAATTTGACAATCTAGAAGTCATATTTTACAGGTTTTATTACCCACCCACCCAATTTCAATGGTAAAATATACATGTTAATAACTTATGAAAAGTTGGCGTTTTTTCATTTTATCAATGTCAATGTAGTCTAGTAGGGCCAATTGAACATATCCAATGTATATACGTCGACTATTTAGTGTCTATCACAAAATATACAAAGTGAAAAATAACGTATTTTCGACCATTCCCAACCCACTCATTTTACAATGGCAATTTAACAGGTATGTAATATTATGCAATTTAACAACATTATAACCGCTTACTATGGATTGAAAACAACTCAAATATGTAACATTATTGTCCATACTTACTAAATATACTATGAGTCTGTGTTTTCGTCCGTCTGTACGGACATTTCTCAAATAAAAATTGACGGTACCGATTTTGAAATATATCCGAATATTCAAACATTTCGGGGCACTAGATCATTATCGGCAACAGTAGTTGATCTACAACATTAATAATCTCGTTAGACAATCCTCACAGCATCAGGCAAGATGAAACACAATAGGCAAAAACTGAATCCACATATAATACAATTCAAGAGGCAACATACATCATGGTTTACAGTATTCAACTTGCAATACAAAATATTCTACATATTGTTAAAGTCAAAACATCGCACATGTGGCGAGGTAATCCTCACAGCATCAGGCAAGATGAAACACAATAGGCAACAGCTTGGTCCACATATAATACAATTCAAGAGGTAACATATATCATGGTTTACAGCATTCAACTTGCAAAAAAAAAGGTATACATGTTGTTAATGTCAAAACATCGCATCTATGGCGAGGCAATCATCACAGCATCAGGCAAGATGAAACACAATATACAAACGTTCCAGCCACATATAATACAATTCAAGAGGCAAAATAAATCATGGTTTACAATATTCAAATTGCGATCCTCACAACATCAGGCAAGTTATGTGAAGTTCTAATTGTGAGAGTAGGTTAAGATAAATCCAGACTAGTCATACACGTCATCAGTGTCAAACATGGCATCAAGTAGGCTCTCTGCTTCAGGATCTTCTGTTTCATCAGTATCAGGTACGTCATCCCGTTCCTCTATTAACAGATCAACCATTTCACTTGGCAGGTGATCTCCTTCTTTCCACTTGCATTCTAAAAAGCCATTGTTAACTTCCCATCCATGTTCATCTGGTGGCAGTATGTCTGCATCACGCGGGAAGCATTGTTCCAAATGAGCGTTTGATAGTTGGCTCTTGCTACATGCATTTTCAGTGACGATCTGCATGGTGGTAAAAGGCTCAGGTCCGCCCCATTGTACGTCAAAAGAAGATCGCCAGACCTGGGGCTACACTTTTGTAGAAATAGCTACATTCGTAGCTTGTTGATATCTGTAATGTCTGATTTGTTGTACAGCAAGCATACAAAGTGTTCAAGCGTTTGAAGTAGCTTTTCATCAACTGACTGAGACATTCCCAACTCTGAAGGCTTAATAAACTCTGGATGCCGCTGGAGTGTTTTCAAGGAGTAACTTTACCACGCCGAACGAAAGCACTTGTGCTATCACAGCCTGTAAAAGCATGGAGTGCAGGCAATGCCAAACACAGTTCAGTTCCTATGTCTCCAATGACACCATGTATGTCAACCAGCCGCCTCTTGTTCCCAACTGCGGTATCTAACAGCAGTTGTTGTTTCAGCTTCTGTCCGAATTTCAACATCAAAACAAACACATCCGTGTCTGGGGATCTCACAATAATGGTACTGTTCTCTGGTGTATGCAGTGCATGGTACGCACAATGCAGGATTAGCCGTGTATCCGCCTCCTCTTGCGATGAGTGCAACTCCTCTACTCTCAACAGTTTGTGTAGTCTTACCATCAGTGCTAGTTAGCTGCATACATTGCTCCCGCTTACAAACTGAATAGTCTTGCCGATCAGCTTTGGAGCATACTTATCTTGCATCCATTCAGACAGAGAAGTCAATTGGTTTGTGTTTTGTTTGTTGAATTGTTTCACAAGAACAGTTTCCAATCTCGTGGAACTTTTGTGAGAGGTCCTTTTATAATGTATGTCTTTGATATACCCCTGCGTAGTCGCTCAGATGCTTTTATTGACAAGTCTTGGTATGTATCTGTCACAAATCAACACGCTCAACTTTCGGGAGCTGATGATATATGTTATCTGCAAGATCCGCGAATGTGTTTGGCAAAGCGGTCTGCATGTGTAACAGTGCATTGCCGTCAATAATATAGCTCACTTGACCCGTCGGAGGTACATCAACACTATGTGATTGTCCTTCAAGCTGGTGCATGAGTTTAGCTTTATCAGTTTTTGCTGGCGAGCCATCCGCAGTGGCGAGCGACCATGGCACAGGTCCCAATGGGTAGCTAAGCACCTTTTCCATGTCAATGTTGTGTTTGAGAGCAAGTGAAATTAGCTGCCCAAATATATTTCGTTCAGCTACTAACTCCTTTGTCTTTCTCTGCTTAAAAATACCCGAAAGGGCCATTATATAATACCTGTTTGGCGGCCATTTTGAAAATAATTACCGTTGATAGCACACCAGAAATAATGCAAATCGATGTGAAAAAGGATCTGCCATGTGAATATGTTGCTACTGACATGATTAAATTGTAGGTAGCTCATCGTGTGGTGAAAAAAAATATTGCAAGCATAAAACAATTAAGTATTTTGGCGGCCATTTTGATAATTGTGGCTATTTGAGGATGGTATCCAATATAAAACTTATTGTAACTCATTTTATACTCAATTGGTGAAAAAATGATATCGCTTAACTTGGAAGAACGTGATTTAAATGACACTATCGGCCTGAACTAAAACCACCCAGTTTTGTATGGCGGCCATTTTGGAAAATGGCCGCCATTTGTTCATCCATCGGCTTTGTAGGCGCAGACAATCAGGTTTGATAGACAATAGGTTACTGAATCCGAAAATCATACTGACCAACAATCCCACAGGGGGGGGGGGGGGGGAGGGGGGATTATTGGTGGCTCAAGGTCTAATATGACATGAGCTGTTGCGGGGATGTTAAACCCTTTCACTTTTTTTTATGAGACTATACATGATTTTGGGCCTTTCTTTTGAATACCATAGTTGCCGCGCCCGCTTGCTGACAGCGCGATATAGTCATACATACATACGTCCGTACGTACATCCGTCCATACGTACGTCAGTACGTACGTCCATCCTTCATACGTCCGTATGTGCGCCCAAGTTAAAGTTTTTGTGTATACAATCAAAGCCATGGTGGGCGCGACATGTGGGCCGCGGCCATCTAGTTTTTTGTTGCGTCTGCTTTAGCAGCTTTTTCCGTCGTCATCATCCGCATCATCGTCGTCGTAAGCATTAGGAACACACTCATGCCACCAATTCACATGACCTTCACCTTTTTTATCTTCAATTTTTTGCTGAAATACTTAGCCATTTGTACAAGCTTCCTGACTCACCGTCATCCTGCTATAACTTACATATTACTTGACGCTGATTCCTTCAATGTTTGGACATTTGATGCATGTAACAATTAGGAACACACTCATGCCACCATTAACATGACCTTGACCTTTTTTACCATCACATTGTTGCGGTAACACTTAGCCATTTTTGTCGCGCCTGCTTTAGCAGAATGCGTAGCGCTTTTTCCTTCGTCATCGTCTGGCGCCATCGTCCGCATCATCGTCCACGTCATTGCTGTTGTCAGCGTCATCGTTTGATTTTGCTATTGGTGATCGTTTCCTCGGAAAACTTACCCAACATGACAGACAGGCATGGCGGGATATAGGGTGATATAGCGATAGTCCATGTCCAAACTTTTGTACACATGTACATTCATATGTTAGTCACATGCTCCCGTCTAGGTATATTCGCATGTGGATAATCTAACATGGGGTAATTTCAGCATAATTTAACAATATGGTTCATCCCAATACTTTTTGAGGATGGGGCTATAGTGACTCGAGTGTGGTGAGAACCTCGCACCAGATCATGTTATTCTATTTCCAGGGCTGACTGAATATTGTTCCCAAGTTATGAATTCCATACAGGTGCCATAAGGGATGTCACCCTGTTGACCCAGCCTAATATGACCTTAGCTGTTGAAAGGCTGTTAAAACACCATTAACCCATTACATTCGGAATACATCTTTACGGGTATGAATTTTTTAAATATTTTATTTATATTTTGTCAATGAAAGTATATGTTGTGACCACTCATTTGAACCGTCTCGACAAGATTGTTCAAATGGTGGTCACGACATATACTTGGAAGGACATAGAAAATATTTAGGATTTTCCACAAACAAAATGACGTATCCTCAGCATGAAATGGGTTAAAGGTACATGCCCATGCAGTAGGCACACAATGTTCTTTATAGGAATTAAATAAGTGTATAATTATGTCACTATTCCACCAGTTCTGAAATTTACGAGCGCCCGCTATACAAATATAATCATTTATTAATTATCAATTTACTGTTAGCGACGCGCGGCGGTAACCAGTCTATTTTGATAATGTGCGGGGACGACGACTTTCACATCACGGCTTGCGGTGCGCATGCGCAGTATACTACGCGCGCCAGTAGGCTTCCCAATATGTAAACAAGAATATCAACATGTCGAAACGTCCAGGACGGAAATTGTATGAAACGACATCGGCCAAAAAAAGGCGAAATGTCTGAGGGACATACAGTACAGAGAGAGAGAGAGTGGTTAATATTGGCGACCAGATCACCAAATGGAAGAGTTACGTGGAGATTTAGATTTGGACTCTAACAGAGATTTTTCTTCTCGACTTCCGATACTATACTTCACTGCGCATGTCAAAGATGTGATGTGATTGTCCGTGTCACGTGACGCGTGTTGGTAAAAATAGCACAAGGTCGGAAAATATCCTTTCTGGTCGCGGCATATAAAATGCGATTTAACACCAATTAACACGCGCCGTAATAAAAAATAACTCGTTAGTGGGTAGACAAATGGCTCATATAAGGCATGGCAGAAAATGAAAAGTAGTAGTACAGTGTAACCTGCTTCGTGGGCATGTACCTTTAATCAATGTGTGTCCCCATGATATGCATTTCCATGTCAAAATATTGCAAAAATTTTAACAAACATCCTGCTACAACATTGTTTTGTACCGACAAGGCATTTGCAGGCGCGACACCACTTCCTGGCGGAATTCTTGCTTTATAAACCTGTTTGAAAAAAATGGGATATAATGTATTCACCTTGTATGGTCGGGTAGGCACAGCAGCAACTTGAGTTTAACTTGACAGATCGTATACATGTTTATCACGGCCAGATGAAGAACCCTATTGCTTTTTCTGATGACATCTCCTTTTGGTGGCAGGCATGGGCCGTGGCCTAGGAGATATGGCATTGGACTTCCAATACCGGTGGTTTTGGTTTCCATCCTCACCCTGGACGAGACAAATACTTACATAGTATTCCATCCAACTCCTATGTCGGATAATAATGACTTTATTTAATGAGTGCACTCGTGAAAAGAGCAGAGGAGGAAGGTACACCGTATGTATCCTACAACACTAACAAGTGCTTCAAGTGGTATGCGCATATGCAAAAACTGAAGACAAAACCCATGTTGCGCCGCAGCTCTGTCACACTGAGGGAAGCAGCAAGTTGTGAGAGAGACCCAAAGTTGCTGAAATGTGTTGTGTGTTGGAGTGATAGGGTACAGGTAAACCGTGTATCGTTGAGAGAAAAATTCAGAATTAGTGAGTGAGTTGCAGCACACAACATACTGCTACTAAACATTTGAAAGATGAGGTATTTTATAGAGTTGCGGAGCTGAGCAGTGTTGAGGATGTATTTGCATCAGATGTGTATTGTCATGCAATTTGTATCCGACGTTACCTGCATAAGTATGAGCAAGATGTACAGTCCTCTAGTAGTATACCTATTGACAAAAGCAATTCAACTTAGCTATTAAAATTAAAAATCTTGATGTTGTTAGACAAGTTGGTGAATCATTGAACAAAGCCGCTAAACAGGTCGATTATGGCCTGGACGACAAGTTTTGTGATGCTGAGGCGCTTAACCATTTCTGGGAAAACACGCTAATCCCTGACGAATGGCTGACATTCTATTCAGCATTATATGACATTCCCAATTAGAAATGATGCAAATGCCAGATAAGGAAGAACATACATACTGTGATGATGGTGAAGATACTTTGTTTGACGAAGAGGACAGATGGGCTATGAAAAATTGTCATTCAAAACTTAACTGTCATTTCCAGATGACATAACCATATTCACCACAGCCGAAGAAAAACTCCACTCCACACAATGCTAGGACAATATATGTATGGGAAGACACGCAGCAGGGATATACTCACAACACTAAACAGAGTTGTGACCTCTGCCAGCTACAATGAAGTGAAGCGATCATGGTGTCTCGTGTGTGCTTACACAATACAGTCATCAGAGGTCTCTTTGGTGCCCATTCCAAGCCATTTTTCTGATGATGGCTGGGCTTTTGACCAAAACTTTTGATAATTAAGATTTTGAAGATACTGGTAATTCCTCCATTTCCGGTACCCAAGGCAAACATTATACAGCACAGCTAGGCATTCTATCAGGAGACCACTTCACCAGCTAAGTCAAAACCTTCCGTATCAAGCACGAATCTCTCAAAATTTGCCCGTCCGTCAAAAGAAAAACTTCCTTGCCAAAGTGTACCCTCTCCCCACAAACCCGTGGTGAAACCTACCTTACCAACCAACTTTAGGCATGTAGAAAACATTGACGTGAACACTTTATCTGATGTTGAGGAAGCTGTAGAGCAATCAGCCAGTACCAAATTCATCATCTAAGTCAAAACCTTCCGTATCAAGCACGAATATCTCAAAATTCGCGCGTCCGTCAAAAGAAAAACTTCCTTGCCAAAGTGTACCCTCTCCCCACAAACCCGTGGTGAAACCTACCTTACCACCCAACTTTAGGCTTGTAGAAAACATTGACGTGAACATTTTATCTGATGCTGAGGAAGCTGTAGAGCAATCAGCCAGTACCAAGTTCATCATATCACTTATTCGCTGTGGACTCCCATACTCAGCTGCTGTTCCTGATAAGCTACCTCCTTGGGGTGGCATTCATGCA
This sequence comes from Conchocele bisecta, assembly GCA_029237695.1. Lineage (NCBI taxonomy): Eukaryota > Metazoa > Mollusca > Bivalvia > Lucinida > Thyasiridae > Conchocele > Conchocele bisecta. The sequence goes on from CM055270.1 coordinate 97,887,962, forward strand.
CTGGTCACGGCAGGAAACGGGCTACTGATGAGAGTCGGTTTCCTTCCTGTTATCCCTTCTTCTGTGACAGAATATGCCACTGTCCGCAAGGCACTGACCAATTTCCAGGCATCCCGGCACCAGTTGAATCAAGATACTATGGCCATAGTTTCTGATGAGGGTGTGTATCACATTGTTGTTGATATAGTCATGAGTGAGCTGCACTTTCGATGACAATATGCCCCCCACCCTTGCTATCGCATAGGGGGCATATATACATTTCTGAAGATATTTTGCTTTAGAAATACATGTCTTTAGATTAATAAATGATTAAGAATACGAAACACATGCAGTTTGATTTTTGAATTTAAAAGTATCAACATCCACGACCTACTGTGATATTGACATTTGATAACTGCTTTTTTATTCCACAAATAAAATTACTATCAATATCGGAGAAAATATTGACACTTTTTGTATGCCAAATGTATTCATGCATATGTTTTAAAAGTATATATATCATAAAATTTGTCTTGCTGTTCAATCACCTTGAAATGAGATTGATCTTAATTGGAAAGAAATGACACCGTACCTTTCTGAAAGCTGAACCCTATAAGGTTATGATATAAAACAACCACAAGAAGAAAAATTAACACGATGTGCCACATTCATGGCGATTAGCCTGAATTATAACAACAATGTTATGTTCATACCAGGGTGCATTAATGTACTAGCCCATCATGAGCTCCACTAGTAAGAAACTGAATAAGCCCCCTTTTGTCGTGGCTGGTGAAAAAATGAGAACATTATCTTACAGATTTCTAGAGATATATTTTCTAAGGTAATAACTTATATATAACGATATATGCACACCTTACTGTTATAGCAGTACTACAAAGAAAACATTACCGTTTTCCTTCGGTGACCTTGAAAATATAGTGTTGTGACCTTGACCTTGATATTTGTTGTTAGATTCTTTGATTGCAGTTGATTTTTGTCGAGCCCGCTTGCGGAAAGCGAGTCATAGTGATCACAATGACGTCCGGGTGTCTGTGCGTGCGTCCATGCGTGTGTCCGTGCGTCCGTCCATCCGAAATCTGTGTTAAAGTTTTTAAATACCATCAAATGCCTCGGCGGGCTCTATATGCGGGCTGCGGCCATCTGTTTAATTATTGTGATGCATATCCCGAAGATAGTGATACTTCAAATGAACAAATTCCTTGGTGTTAAAGCTACTAGGATTTCGACCTTGATTTTTAATGACCTTGCCATGACCTTGAAAGTGGGATCCCAGACGACTACAAAACCACTAATAAAGAAAAATTAACATGAGGTGCCAGATTCTGAGCAATTTCCCCCAGACTACACTGTGTACACTGTGTATGATCAGTTTCTTCACAGTAGGGAATTCATCTATGGTACAGTGTATACGGTTATGTATATTTGCCTTTTTTTTGGCTAAAATCTTGTAACCAATGTTTTTTGTCATCTTTAGAGCACGAAGAATAAAACTGGGGTTGGTTCCATTTTTTTTTTGCAATTCCTTTGGCCGCCCTCTTGGATTTCAAAATGGCCGCCCTGAAATGCTATATTCATTATATATACACATCTAATACATGTAGAATATTTATTCGTTTTTTATGATAATCATCGTTTGACTACAAACAGCAACACCAGTGTTATTTTCATTTTTAGCAACCCCCATGGTGGCCATCTTTGATTTAAAAATGGCCGCCCTGAAAGTGTATACACTATATTGTAATATAATTCATATCTGCATTTATAATGCAGATGGAACGTTTTTATTTTCAGCTATGCCACCTACATACTTCAAATAATAAAACGGGTTGGTTCCAATTTTTCTGATAACTGGTATGGCGGACATTTTGTTTTCAAAATGGCCTCTATGCAAATAATATTTATTATGTCTTCACTACGTACTGTCTTTAGTAAACTATATTTATAGTTAGGTTGTGTTGACTGTTTTTGCTACGTTCTCGGAACAAACGTTCTTTATATCATCAATGAAAACATGAGTTGTTCCTATTGTATTCTAATTATCAAAATGGCTGCTGTGAAAATAATATAATTCTTATAATCATGCACAAACCATTTGGACTGATTGTCCCAGACTGTACTCATTATTGAAAGTAAATTATATATGACTAAAGTCAATTTCAAGTCACTGTTTATGACAAACATGTTAAGATTTCAAAATGGCCACTGTGTGTATGCAGGAATTTTCCTAATTATAGATACAGTGCTTTCAATCAGTTTCATCACCATCTGCATTAGAGTCTCCATCTTGTTGGTGTTCCTGAAAGGCAGTGCTGGCACAATCACACTCAAAATTTGTATGCATGAAAGTGCAGATGAAGTGTCGAAATGGCAGTATGTGTGGGATTAAATGACTTTCGGCATTAAAACGCCATGTGCACATGTTCAGTATGTGTAGACGACGTGTGTAAAATGTCAGATTGGTTGCCATAACACTGTTGGAGAGGTGGAATACACTATATACACTATACAGAATTGTATGCATGAAACTGTAGAAAAAGGGCCACGTTGAAAAGGCAGTATTGTTCCATGGTCATTGTCATTATTTACGATTACCATATGGTCTTAAGATATCACAACTCCTGAGTCAATATACCAATGATCAGTGCATTGATGGTCCAAATTGCGTTTCACTTATTGAAATTGTCATATTATGACTTGGCAAAGCGAGAGACACTGCATTATGGCGACTAAGCTGGACTCCATAAAGACAGCAAACTGTTGAGACCAGTTGCAGTCTGCTAGCACAATGCCAGATCTTACAGACTGCAGATGGTGCATCATATCGCCGTAACAGACGCTTTCTCATGAAGCAATGGAGAACACGAGTATTTACCTTTGAAATGCAATATACAATACCATAATATACACTTGGATAAAATGGATGGTTTGCCATATTTTCATCTTCTTATTTTAAAGGAAAACACATGTGCTAACCAAAATATCGTTTGAAGAAGCATAACTATAAGCCACAACAATACGTAATATATGTAAATACGTAATACAATAATACGTAATAGATGTAAATCCTTGAAGTGGCAATGTATGTGACACACTTATTTCCAGCGGCCATTTTGAAGATAATGGCGTCTGGTACCACAGTACTTAGTTAGCAATAATCTCAACACTTTGTGTTCATTGTATTATGAGTATAAGCAGAAGAAACACACATCAGCACTGCATTAAACATGTATAATAAATATTAGATAGTCAAGTGTAAATGGCGGCCATTTTAAAAATAATATGGCAGCCATTTTAAAATATACTGAACTAATTATGCCAATATGTCTTATTAATAATAAATAATAATAAAAACATTGATGTTGACGTTAAATATAAATTAACTTCAATGGCGGCCATTTTGAAATTCAAAATGGCGGCCATTTGGCTCTTAAAAATGGAATAAACTTCAATTGTGTTATATGCTGTATATAGATATGTTTTCAAGGAGACACACACGTTCCAATCACAATATCAACACACACGTTCCAATCACAATATCATTTGAAACTACAGCCACAGTAATACTACAATGTTTTACAAATCTTCGATGTGGCGATGTACATAGTTTCGGTGGCTATTTTGAAACTAAAACTTACTCGTAGCACAATACCAGTTAGCATTAAACTCTGCAGAATGTGTTCAAAGAAATACGAGTATCGGTATTACCAGAAGGAAAAAACAAATTGTTACCACGACATTCAAAAATGTAAAATAAATACTAGATTTCCAATTTTGAAATGGCGGCCATCTTGAAAACCAAAATGGCTGGTATCTCAAAATGTATTGAACTCCTCCTGCTAATATTTATTGTCCATAATAATGTGTTTTCTGCTGCAAAAACACCACACATAATGACCTCGACCTCAAAATATAAAGTTCAATGGCAGCCATTTTGAATTTCAAGATGGCGGCCATATGGCTTATAGCAAAAAAATGGAACCAACCCCAGTTTTGTTATATGTGGTCTATAGATGAATAAAAACCTTGTAGCAAAAAAAAAACACAAACTCTAAAATAACGACAGAACAGTATACACTTATAGGCTCAATAACTTCAACTTTAACAATTTGACACGGGCTATGTAAATGACTGGCAATAGGTTTGTTTGGTGGATACCAGTCTTATTTTGTTAATTGTCTGTTTCTGCTATGACGATGTCTTGCTTCAGTTGTTGCTTGTGGTACAGGTGGAAAAATGAGCAGACCATGAAAGCCTCTATTTATGATTCCACATGGGCATATATGTAATAGTTATAGTTCACATATTGAATGTTTAATCAATTAATTTCGAGCGAGCGATAGCAAGCAAGAACGTAGTTTATTAAAAATTAAATATGTGAACTATAACTTACTTATTGTTTACCCAGTCGACTGCGATGCTCCGCCCTAAACATGATTTAGAATCGCTATACTAGTATGTGATTGGCGGTGCAACACGAAGTGAGCGCGTGTGTGGGCGGTAATATGCGTTGCGTCTCGTGAACTGATGACAACAAGGCATAAAATTAGTTCTAAAAATAGCGCTGAACATTTAATGATTAATTTAATACATTGGCGAAAGCGTCGCAATATGCGATTAATTGAGACAAAATGCCATTCTTTCATTGGTCGAGAGTTGCCTTCTTCGAGCTCTACTGTAATAATAACAACAGTATTTGCAATAGAAGAGAAATACCATCAGACTGCAGTCACAAGTGTTTCCAAAATGTTCAGAACTGTTTTCCTAGGCATTGTGAATGGGCCGGAGCCCTTTAGTTTTGTGAACAAAATGTATGATATGCGACAATGAAGTTGGGGAAAATGAACAGACCATGAAAGCCTCTATTTATGATTCCACGTGGGCATATATGTAATAGTTATAGTTCACATATTGAATTTTTAATCAATTAATTTCGAGCGAGCGATAGCAAGCAAGAAAGTAGTTTATTAAAAATTAAATATGTGAACTATAACTTATTGTTTACCCAGTCCACTGCGATGCTCCACCCTAAACATGATTTTGAATCGCTATACTAGTATGTGATTGGCGGTGCAACACGAAGTGAGCGCGTGTGTGGGCGGTAATATGCTTTGCGTCTCGTGAACTGATGACAACAAGGCATAAAATTGGTTCTAAAAATATCGCTGAACATTTAATGATTAATTTAATACATTGGTGAAAGTGTCGCAATATGTGATTAATTGAGACAAAATATCATTCTTTCGAGAAACTAGGGTAAACAATAAATACATATAATGGTTATTTATCATATGAGCACAAACAAAACAAGAAAATGTGGTCGATGTCAGATTGGATAAGTCTGGCAAACTTCTTAACTGAAATAGAAATGTGCTTAAGCAAGGTTGTGAAGGTCATTAGGTCCGATTCAGGCCAGCATGGAGTGTTGATGTTTGTTTGTTTATTAGCGTTTAACGTCCTATCAACTGCAATGGTCATGTAAGGCCGGTCAAACGGGTTCAATCCCATTTTAACCTGCTGCATTTGGGGGAAAATCCCAAAATCAGAACGGAATATTTACATTGAGAAAAAACATATTCACCCCTGAAATTAGAATAATCTGATCTGGTGCCAGGTCCATACCACACCAAAGTCACTTGTAGTCATCCCCTAAAATAGGATTATGAATAATCGTAATACTCGTATAAGGGGTATAACCAGATTCAACTGTCGCATAGAAAATGCTAAAGACGTATGTGAGGGCCAAACCAGGTCTGCAGTCAGAATTCCGGTAAGGATGAATGCCGATCGTTGAATTACCCGTCGCGTGCTCCCAACCAACCACGCATGGAGTGTTGAATTTGTGCACAAGTATGATGAAATGAAATATTAGAATAATCCTATGTGAGTTACATGTATAACAGCATTGAGAAACTCTGGCAAACTTATTAACAACTAGAAAATGTGTTCGTAGAACACAGATGCCCCTCATATCATGATAATAATAAATGAGGCAAGTGTGAAATTCTAAGTCGAAAAATGGGAGATAATCTGGGGGTTAAATAAAAAATAAAAATAAACTTTACGCATCTACTCATCGTAAGGAAGCTACATACATGTACCGAGTTTCAGGTCTGTAGCTACATGTAAAAATGAAAATGTATTACGATTTAAAAGTTTTACAACAAGTTTCAGGTCTGTAGCTATTACGGTTTAAAAAGTTTTACAAGTTACAAGGCAAAAGTCGAAAAGGAGGAGATAATGCATGATCCAGGGGTCGAATAAAAAATTGAAATAAACTTTGGGGCATCTAATCATCATAATGAAGCGACATACCAAGTTTCAAGTCTGTAGCTACAGTGCAGTCTCCGTTTTTGTTCCACCGTAGACAACACTTGCAAACTCAACGCGAACGCAACGGTTTGCTGTAGCATTGTATACGTTGTTTAAACGTATAATACGGTTCGTACACGTGTAATACACATTGTCAAACCGTTTAGTTTAAAAGCGTTGTATACGTTGTTTAAACGTATAATACGGTTCGTACACGTGTAATACACATTGTCAAACCGTTTAGTTTTACAGCGTGTAATACGTTTAGCTTCAAGGCGTATAACACGCTTTGGCGTATACATATGTAGCGAGGTGAAAGAGTTGAAACGTGTACAACGCTTTACCTGGAAGCGTGTAGCTATATGAAAGCGTTGAAACGTGTACAACGGCTACACGTTTTAACGCGAATATCTGTTCGGCCCCGATCGCTTCGAGGCGTCCTTGTTTCGTCCCTTTTAAAATATCGCGAATACATACCCTCAGATCGAGTTCAAAGTACATCGGCGGTGTGAGTTTAGCACTTCAATTGATCCCTAATCCCTGATGCCTAATGAGTCACGCTTTTAACACGACAGATGTACCTTGTCGTTTATCAAAATGTTTGCGAATTGTAGATCACGTGAGCCGGCTCATCAGGATCTGCGACATTCCTATGTACATTTTATATACACAAAAATGACCCCTAATACAGCGTAATGTAACAGTTCCTAACTTAATATGGAATAACCCGGGCCGATAGTCCGTGTCAGTTACTTGGGGTTAAATATTACGAACACAGATAAACACAGTGCATGGTTTCTTTATTTTATTTTAACATCATCAGAAATGGCGAGTCTAGGAACTCTCGTATCTTTACACTGAAGCCAGTCTATTTCAGTCACTTAATCCGCTATACAACCTGTCCCACGCGTGTGTTAAGATTAATCGATATTTGGAGAAATTGAATACACAGCGAGCTGCACACTGGTTTAACACGGATATGGCCCGCGGATATGTGTCATAAATTACTTGGTGGTCAAAACCGGTAAATTTACAAGGTTATAGCGAAATAGCAACCGACTGGCAATTTTTCTCGGACCGATTTTTAAGACAAGTTTTCAAATCTCAATCGGTCCGAGAGTTCAAAAATCGGTCCAGAACCGGAAAACTGAAAATTTTAGAAGCCCTGCAGTGAGTCTAGAAGTATATATACACACACGAAGAACGATCTGAGCATGCGAATTCTACGCGATACACAGTTGGCATACCAAAAGTGTAACTGCGTTTTAAAACCCGTGGAAAACGTGTTATACGTATAACACGGTTTCCATCTGTACGGTGCTGTGTACATGTAGAAGCGTGTAACCGTTCGTCAAAGAAAGCGTTAAATCGTTTAAACGGTTTACCTTAGCGTTGTATACGTTTACAACCGTTGTATACGTTTAAAACCGTTGTACACGGATTACACGCTTTTGAAACTCATTGCGTTGTTTACAACCGTTGTACACGGATTACACGCTTTTGAGACTCAATGCGTTGAACACGGTTTGTTCGACTTTTGCGCATGCGCAAGAGTGGGGAAACGCAACGCATGGCCGAAAACGTATTACACGTAGACGACACACGGTTTGAAACGCAACTAACGGAAACTCCACGGATACGCAACGCACAACACTTTGTACACGTATAAACCCGGAACATTTTGACAGAAACAACTGTAGTACAGTTTAAAGGTACATGCCTGCTCAGTAAGCACAAAATGTTCTTTATATCCGAGACATTTTCTGGAAAAATATACATTCATTCACAACTATCTTGCATATTGATATGCTTCATTTGCATATGAAAATAGCCTGATAACCACCGCGAGTCACTATCAGTAAAATAAATATTACCGGTTAATGATTAAATCAAAAGTGGGCACTCAAAATTATTAGAACTGGTAGAATAATCACACAATTATACACTTTAATTCCTAACAGGGCTCACGTTTCTAATTGGGAATTTCTATAGCCACCAAACGGGCAAATTCTTTTTGGATGGCCCTAGCGCTCTGCATACAATCTCGCTTGAGCGCGCGACGATGCTCACACCTCTGGCGCAGCAGATAGCTATTTTTAACACCTCTGCCACACCCAGTACACGGCTGCGTTCCTGGACCTTTCCGCAGCCTAGCGAGATGCACCTACAATACTCCCCCAAACAGCTCCTACCGCAGAACTCTGTGGAGCCCAGAATGAGCCACTGGCAATTGTTGTTGCCTTTCATTATCTTCAGGTATATCTACCGGTACTAGTATGGGTATGTCAAAAATGAGGCTCCGGCCCACTTATGGTAGAGCAATGTGCATCGTTCGACTTGCGCTCGTAGCGACGGGGCAATCTCTTTGGCTGGCCAGGGTGTGGGCCGTCCCTTGGGTTCGCCTTGGGCTCTCTCTCCATTGTATTGTTGCTCTCCGAGCAATGCTATAATTAGCAAGCGACATGGGTTCTCTGGGAAAGGGGGGCTGGTGTATTGTGTTGGGGTGGGAGACCACCCGTGGGGGTGGGACACCACCCGTGGGGGTGGGGCGGGCTCCAGGTCCTATGAGACCTATTGCGTTCATAAATGTGGTAGGGTCCCCGCCTGCAGGGGTGTGGCGGGTCCTATGAGGTGGATGGCCCAGAACCCATTGTGTTTTGTATACCCATCCAGCATGGCTACTATGGATGAATTCATCGAGCCCGGTTGGCGGCTATAGAAATTCCCAGAAATACCCATTCAGCATGGCTACTATGGATGAATTCATCGAGCCCGGTTGGCGGCTATAGAAATTCCCAGAAATACCCATTCAGCATGCCTGCTATGGATGAATTCATCGAGCAGCTGCTTGCAGAATTGCAGGCACCCGAGCCTCCCCATGACGTCAAGAATATCATGGATGAGCCCATTCCGGAAGAGGTGAAGAGGCGACTACTCGAGCCCCTGCTTCCAGGCAGCTACCGGCCTTCACCGAAATCTCGGTTAAGTGTCCAGATGAAACGGAGGCCATTCAGAAGGAGTTTGACCCTATACCCCCTCAGAAATCCTGTTCAAACAGGAAAAGCCAGATGGGCTGGTCTTCAGGCAGACCCTCTGGGTGATAGGAAAGTTTCTGAGGGGCTGGCAGACGAATGTCCCCCAGGGGCACCCCCTTACCGCAGACCCAGATCCACCAGAAACTCATCAAAGAGATCCAGGCTCAATGGAGTCAACTTTCAACTAGGACTCGATGTCCAACTTCGAAAAGACGGCCCAGATGGTAGTGAGGAGTACACAGACCCTGTGCTCCGCCACAAGCAAGAAGCTCTCCTAAAGGTTGGTCAAATGAACGAGGAGCAAGACGAGGCCTTGCCCCGCCTTCTGGAGATGATCAAAAAAATGGACACAGAGAGGCTCAGGATGGGTTGTTGATAGTCACCACTCTATGGCTGGATATCGCCAGGTATCAGCCACTTAGAGGGGGTGACCTGAGCTTGACCCCACGAAGAGCATCACCCAGAAAACGCAGCAACACAAGACGTGCAGCTACTGCACGTGCTCATCCGCTGTGATGGTCAGGCAGAGCCCCCGGTGGAATATCGAGGCCCCAAGTCAGCGGAGTACTTCTTCAGAGCAATCCAGGAAAAGGAGTGCAGGACCCCACACCCATGCGGATGACCCAGGAGGATTGGCAAGCCTATAACACAACCACTACATGCCATGTTTGCAGCAAGCCACTGGAAGAGGACTCCGTTTGTGACCACTGCCATACAACCGGGAAATACAGAGGCACGGCCCACAACGCCTGCAATCTAAAGCTGCGGCTGAGTACCAAGACCACGGCCTTAACGGTGGTCTTCCACAACCTGAGGGGCTATGACTCCCACTTCCTGATGCAAGCCATCTCCAACGTGGAGGTGTCTGACGAACATACATCGGAGGACGACTACGCTCACGCACGAAAGGTCTTCCAGACATTCGGATGCCGTACAATGAGGGATTGCCACGACCTCCACGAAAAGGAACGCTATGTGCTCCACTACAGGAACCTGCAGCTCTACTTATCTCTGGGTATGCGCCTGAAAAAGACTCACTGAGCGCTTCGCTTCGACCAGAGTCCGTGGATGGAGCCCTACATCAGGATGAACACCGAGCTCCGGAAGGGAGAAACCAGCGATTTCGAGAAGGATCTGTACAAAGCTGATGAACAACTCAGGAAGACCATGGAAAACCTCCGCAAGCGAGTTAATGTCAAGCTTGTGCGTGCAAACAAGGAAGCTGCGGCATCTTCGATGATGACCTTGCGGCGATCCAAATGCACAAGAGCTGTCTGGGCGCCCGATTGCTGAATTTGTCGGTTTGCACCCCAAGATGTACCTGGAGGCCGGCGGCAAAAATATCAAGAAGGCCAAGGGAGAGAAGAAGTCGGTCATGATGAAGCAAGTCCGTCATGAACAATGCAAGGAGGCCCTCTTTGGCAAGAAGACTTTCCGCCACGGGATGAATGTGTTGCAGTCGGACCGCCACCGCGTCTACGCCCAGCGACTGAACAAGGTTTCCTTGTCCCCCTTCGACAGCAAGCGCTGGTTCAATGAAAATGGGGTGGACAGCCTGGCATATGGCCACAGGATATGGTGCAGTTGCAAAGTCACAGATGTTCGCCTTTATCGAAGAGCTTCTAGCGCTGTAGAACCCCATCTGGTGGCACCACAAGAAGCTCTTCCCGGACGAAACCACGAGAGGGCCCATCAAAAGATTCCAAATAATAGAGCACGGGCTCTTCAGGCTTGGTAGCGATCGTCGATAGTCGATACACCTGGAGGGACCACACGGTGTCCATAGTGCGTCGGCGGCCACCCTCCAGCTCTCCAGGCTGGTAGATACCGAACACCAACAGCCAAGGGGAGTTTCTGCTCTTCCAAACCAACAGGCCGCCCGGCAACCACAGAGGAGGGTTTGCGGGGCAACGTTTTCACCTTGATCGCGTCAGAGGGCCACCCACTCTAAAGCGCTCTACGATCCCCTGATCTCGATTGGTCATCCACACGGCTGCGTCTTACTGAGACCCCGTGTTTGGCCAGCAGCTGAGCGACTGCTCCAATGAATTCGCTCCCGGGTTGACCCGGAGAAGCTTTGGCCATCTCAGGGGGCTCTGTTTATAGATGAGGGAAAGAGCTTCAGCCATCTCCTTGGCCTCCTTTGTGGTCAGCAGCTCAGTCTCCTTATAGGAGGAGGCCACGTCAATGACTGTCAGGGCGTACTTGTACGTCTTGCGACCTGTTGGTAGGCGATCGTGAGGGAGAAACAGGAGGTCAGCTTGGTGGACTTCGTTTGGCACTGGCACGTCAAATATTGCGCACCTCATAGATCTGCCAGATGGCCTGCTTCTTGAGCCAGTCCTTGGCAGCATTTTCAGAAACCTTGGCTGCTGTGGCGATGTTCTTGATGGCTGCAAACCCCTTCAAGTAGCTGCGCTGTCTGTAGTATAGCAAGCTTGTACGCAAGCTTTTTATCCATACATCCATACATTTTATCCATTGTTGTCACTGGCAAGATATTCAAGCAGATCGAACAGTCTCCAACAGGCATCCGCCAGATCGTCTCGTAACTGCGTCAGCCCCATACAGATCCCCCCGCACTGCTGGGGCGGCTTCGCCAGCACTCGCTTTGCGAAAAGGGTGGCGGTCTTTTCATCCTCTCTCCAGATCTCGAGAGAATCGCAGGCCAAACGGATCAGAGCGTTAGTGCCAGCGAAACGGCATTTACGAGCTGTGTAGCACACTTCCAGCAGAGCTAAATAAAGTTTGTCAATTAGCATCATAGTTCGATCTATTTAAGGTCCTGCAAAAAAAGTACAAAACGTCGCCAGCTTGGTTGTTATTGTTAGTCCGTATGCATACGTGTCCAAAATGGCAGTGGTCAACATATGCTAAACTTGTGATAAATTAGCGCATGCCCAACAAAAGGGTCAGTCTCGAGGTCGTCAACAAATCCCAATTGATTGTGGATTGGCAGAAACATACTTGCTGCTGCTGCGTAGAGATGAATGGCTGCTACCCCTAGGGTTTTTGTCATCGCCGCGCTTAACCGTGATTCGTATCGGGCATACCATTTCTCAATCTCTGTCTATTTATCAACCTGGTTGGCTGTGAGACGTCACCCTAGATACTGCTCGGCATACCCCTACAGCCAATGCAG